>JACEIK010009498.1:24936-47199 GCA_018107945.1 Datura stramonium
ATCCTACGGTTGAGATTAAATCCTAACCTTTTACCATATTTGATTACAAGACCCCCAAAGCCCTAAACCTAATTTTCATTACACCCCCTGACCAAAAACCCTAGCTGCCGCACCTCAGCTTCTCCCCATCTCTCCCTCTTCGTATCCTCATCGCTGGCTTGACCTTATTGTGCCGACCACCACCACTGCGCACAGTCACCGTTCGTCTCCCCTCTTCTCCTCCGTCTTCTTCGACCAAAATCCCACCCCCACAAGCCACATCAGCATCACATTGCCTCACCACCACTACGCCACACAAACCCTCACTCCTCTCCTTTTCCTTTTCTTCTCCGGCAGATCACTGGAGACCAATGAACACAGTCGAGAACCCACCATAACTACACCACCGAGCAGCGACCATGCAAACCCACGTCGCCTCTTCTCTTTACTTTTCCTCACCACTTTTACGGTGAAACACAACCGCCGGATTTTCTCCATCTCTTCCCTCTTTTCATTTTCTCCTCATTGTTCCGGCCAAATTCAATCACCGTTGCTCCGGGAAGTCACTATACACTACTCCGACGTCTACCATCGCGAAGGGAGTATTGTGACAGATTTTTATGAATCTATCTTCATTTATATTTCTTTTTTTTTTATCTGGTACTATGAATTCTTTTGGGACAGCCTTGAAGTATTAATTTTCATCTTGAAATGGTCTATTTTTTGTTCCTCTGTATCTGTGTGACATATGTGAAAATTTTCATTTATGTTTGTTTTAGTTCGTTATGCCCGATTGAGGTTAATAAATTCTCTGCTTAGGCTCTTCATATTTAAATACCTATCTTGGACGTTTCCATGTTTCACCTTGAACTTATTTTGTTGAATAATCAATTATAGAGTGTTAAGTATTTTGGTTAATAATTCATATGTGTTCATGACAGCCTTTGGCGAGGATGATTTATAGTATGTAGAAATGCTGATACTCGTCTGTTTAACTTCGTTTTTCCTTTTCCTACTCATCTTGGACAACTCTAAATACTTGATTTTTTATGTCAACTTTAGCTAACACGTCCCTTTATCTTCCATGATTAAATTCACGACAGTTTCTACCATAGATTTCTTAAATATTCAATCTTGAATTCAAAGTCTTTTTCCGATGATAGCACTTAATGATAACTTTTTAATTGGTATAATTTCGGCTTTATGGTATCTTGTTCAACTCTTGGATAAGATTGTTTCTTTTCCTCTTTGAATTAATTATGGACAGACCTTACTTGAATCAATTATGAATATCATTTGCATGTTAAATATGGCAAGACAATTGGTGAATGATTATTTCTCATTTTTAAATTCAAATCATGGGACCATTGGATTTTGTTATTTTGAAAAATTCGAGAAATCCGTGAGTAATATTCTATATTTGTGGATCATGGGTAATTTGACTATTCTTACCTTATATATCCCCTGACAGCTTGAAATAGTTCCGTTTGATGAGCTTTTAAATTAATTTCATACATTTTCTTTCCCGGTGTGTCTTTGTTGATTATAGGTAATTTAATGTGCATTTATAGGATGACTCCTAGCATGTCTTATTTAGTTGATCCCTTTCCTTTTATTATACCAATTTGAGCATATCATTTTTTTTCTTGTTAAGGTTGGACTTATGTCAATTATGACAATTTGTCTACTTAATTGATTCATAGCATTGTTTAAGGAAAAGATTTTCTTGACTAGTTCTCTTGATATTTTTCCTTTCCTCTTACTCGCTAACTGATTTAATATATGATAATTAAGGTCAAAATTTCCTTGAATTGATTTTATAGATTTTTCCCCTTTCCCCTCTATTCTCTAATGAACCCTTATTCTTTTAATTATAAGTATGCCCTTCTCCTCTCTTTTAAAAAGGGGGAGGAGATCAGTTTTTTTAAAAGAGGCTACTAATCTCCTATGGGAAGATCTTGCTCTCTCTCTGATTTTAATAATTGTCTTCTTCTCTTCTCATACTTGGTGAAAATCAAAAAACATCTCTCTCTTTCTTTGCAAAGTCGATCTTCCGGTATTTAACTACCAAAGTTTTTAACCGGTTAGTCAATTTTGACCATGCAATTCTCATTCATTCTATTAGTTTTGTGATTCATGTTCGATGTCAGTAATTTACTGTTTACTAAATTTTCTTATCTACATGAGCAGTATTAATCTTTGGATATTATTCATCACTGCAATGTCGGCTTTCATATACATACATATACACTATTGTTTATATCTATATGCGTATGTTGCTTATATTTAGTCTTCTAAAGCAGGTATCATTTGATTTATTTTTGGATCCATTAGAGAGTCGATGGAACAAGAGAGGGCTACGTAATTTGTTAAATTAGTAGTATGTACTTTTCATGTATTTTTTTATTTTTTTACTTCGTTTGTCGAATGTAATACTGTAAAAATGCTTATAATAGTGAGAAGGGGATTGGTAAAGGGGGTGGGAAATTACGTGATACCTGTTTAATTTTTCATTCCTCCTAGCTTATACTTATTTACTACCAGCTTTGTTTTTTATAAAAACTACTGCCCAGATCTATTTCTCTCTACTTGAACTGGGTAGTGTGTGTCTTTTAGATCATATGTTGTCCCTTAACATATAGTTATTGGGAAAACAAAGGAATTATGAGGTCTAATTTCAAATTTTTTATAAGCCGACTGTCTCTTCGAAAGTAACATCAAACAAAGTTTTTAAAACAATTAGGTGTAAAGTGATTATGTGTTATATGTAAATATTTATTTTCTTATATTTTAATACTTCTATCATTATATTTTCAACTTAAAGTTGACCTCCAATCAATTTGTTGATGAGGTTGAAGGCCACGATTCATGTTATCGTGTTGTCGTCCCTATAAGGCAGCGAGTAATTTTTTTTAGATTTTAAAACTCCTTTGAATCTTTACTAACATTTGAAGAGTATTTATATAGACTTATTTATAACGCATAATTCTTTTTTGTTTTTTTATTTTTGCCTAGGATGACTAATGTTTATAAGTTATGAGTTGAGATAAAAAAAATAGTTCACAAATCTTTTATTTTTTTCTTTTCGCTTGTCTAAATAATCTAGCTCTTCAACTAGTAACCATCTTCATTTTTTTAATAAATTGGTTATGTATCCCTAAATTATCTCATCGCGTAGGTTTATAATAATTAATGAATTAATCTAAGTCATGTTTGAGTTTTTTAAAAGTAAGCCTTATGTGTTTAATTATTTAAAAATTTAATTAATTTTTTATCACGTAGTCTTACATTAATATTTTAACATATATTTTTATTTATTTATTATTATTATTTTCTTAAGAATTTATTTTTTCGTCTAATAACATAATTAATTCAGTTTTAAAGAAGTCGATGAACCATTTTTTGATCACCTAGTTAATCTCACATAATTAATGAGTCCGGAAGGGATCCACAGTTGTGGACCTCGAAAGGTGCCTAACATCTTCCTTTTGAGGTAACTTGAACCCTTAACCGACTCTGGAGACCTAGGCTAGTTCAAACAACTTTTTAATATAGAATGGTGCCCTAACGCACCTTAATTTATTAGGTGGCGACTCTTCCTCTTTAAACCTAAAAGAGTTGTCAGGTGTCGAGTCCCGCTTTCCGTGAGAAAAATGGGGCGCGACATTAGGTACAATGTCTCAGCATCTTCAAACTTCATCTTTTGCCCACGGCTTCAACAACGAGTCATGCCTCCTGCCAACAACTCGTAAAGTGCCTGACAGTCACTCTTTCAGTTATTTTCAGCATAAATTTTCCCAGTTCACTTTCGATCCTGTTTTCCTGCAACATTAAGCAAAAAACACATCATACCTATATAAATATACCCGGAATGTGCATAATTTCTTGGTTTTAAGGGTCGAAAGTGTCGTAAAATCACGGAACATCACTTGTGACAACCAAGTGTACTGCCTGATTTGTTCTACACTGTTCCGCTTCTTGGTTTTGACCTTCTTGAGTTCTGACAGTCTGTGATCGAATTCGGCTGTATTCATCGGGGTAAGATAGTCTAGACCATAGAGCACTCTGGAGATGGTCCTCTCAGAGATATCTACAGGCATCTCCCGAACCAACACCTGCGCCAATGCGGGTCTCTTCTTCCAATCTTGGCCTCCCAATGCCAAACGCTACAACGTGGCTGCGTAGGCTGCATAAAACTCTCTAACCAAGCAAGGGATGTAGCTCCCCGATGGCTCAGTTAACCACCCAAACCTATATATATTAAATAAATCTTGCAGCTTAGGGAGGTCCTTGAGCCCCATGGTGACCAATCTGGGCTCCTCGTAGATGCTCCTATTTTGATGGCCTTTTTCATTCGGAGCAATGTCCCTATTGTAAATGACCCTCATGCCACGAACACACCATCGCCGCACCTGTCGTGGTTGATCATTAGATGTATTGGACATCTCTGTCAACTCATCGTCTGTACTTCCCTATTGGGCATGTGACTCATCCGCACCTTCTACATTTGCTGCAGCTATGGTGCCCTCGGGAGCAATCAGGACTGTGGCCCCAAAATTCTCTTCTGCTCGACTTGGTGGGTCTCTTGCAATTAGAGTAGGAGCATCAACCAGGGCTATCGGATTTTTAGATCGTTGGGTCTTAGCCCTGGTGGATCTCCTCACAAGCTGCTCTTTTGAAACTTCGTATTCCTCCTCCAAGCTACTTGACTCTTCGAAGGAGGAGGGCGCATCCCTAAGTCTGCGATATGATAGATTACTTCTCTCCGGCACTTGTTTCTTGGTCGGACCTTTCTTTGGTGTACCCTTTGGAGCCATTGTACCCGTGGAATAAAGATTAGTATGCAAAATGAGATGAAACAAAATCAAGTTTTAATTGTGTCCCTGCAGACAGGATGAGGGACTCAACGAGTCATTTCCATTGGCCACGACTCGTGAGGTCACTCGTTGTCTGTAGGTCCTGTTTTTCTTTGTTGGACCAATGAACTTAACGACTGGTCATAACGAGTCGTTACTTGAGGCAATGACTCATTAGACTAGTTGTGAGTTACACTAGTTGCTTAGCCTAATTTCCCTCTCAAGACGAGCTACACAACGAGTCGTTGGGTGATACCATGACTCGTTATGTGGCTCGTGCTCAAGAGTCTAGAAAAATAGCATTACTCATTACTCATCTCAACTTAAATTTCACTCTCAAAAGCACAGATCCCATTTTACCTCAAATAACATTGATTCATTTCAACTGGAACTGTAATGGCAACTAGGGTTTATCGGGCATTTCATAACAAATCAAACAATCTCATATTCCTCATCAGTTATTCATTTCAATCCAACCAACACAAGGATAAAATTCTTTATAGAATTGAATTCACTCGATGAGCATGATTTTAAGTTCCAAACAACCTAGTGTTTTCGTCTGATATCAAACATAGATCATCAAGGCAGAGAAAGTTTACAAGGCCGAGTCGATTTAAAGTTACTTTCAAAAGGAAGAAATTTGTACTCACAGTGATCAATATTAATGGACAAGGTTTTAGCAGTAGGTGATTATAATGCACAATTTCACTTTGATCTTGTCACCTTGGCAGATTCAATTATGATCGTGTGTGTGTGTGGTGCAAGCGGAAGTGATATTAAGATGATGAATGTGGGAATTTTTGCGTTAGAAATTCTATTTACTTTTAGGTAAGAGTATTAGAGGGCAAAATCAGGTGGTTTATATGCCCTTAAAAAGAACAAATTACCCTAATTTGTGCGTGGGTCGGGTTGGGTGGAAGTTAATTAAAAACATACCACGACCCACGTAACGGTTTGTTAAAAAGAGCAATGACTCATTTGGTTGTTCATTTAATTTACTGGGTTTCGAGTATTACCTGGGACCTAACAACTCGTGGTGTTACCCAACGAGTCGTGGCCTGAGTCGTAGGCCCTGAACTTTAGTAGCTTCATGACGGGTCTCTTGACGATTCATTGGATCTCCCAACGATTCGTTAAGTCAGTCGTTGTCACCATTTTCAGCTTAATTCCATCTTTGATATGTATACTTAATGGAAGGCCCCACGATTCATTGTCACTAGCAACGACTTGTTTGGTCAACCGTTGTCTAGACTGTTTTCTATGGAAGTGATCACGGTCTACTTAATGAGTCGTTTGGCCTGATGATGACTCGTTCTATGCTTTTTGGCACCAACAACTCAAGTTTAGATTTTTGGTTTTAGCTTCAAATTTCCCATCTTAATCACCTGCACACATCAACACACGCAAACACTATTTTTTTCTTACAATTACAACTTGGGTTGCCTCCCAAGAAGCGTCTGATTTAACATCGCGGCATGACGCCGGTATTTTGACTACTTAGACTTCACCAAAACACCTACATGGGTTGCCTCCCATGCAGTGTCTGATTTAACGTCGCGGCAGGATGCAAGTCCCCGGGTTACTAAGATTTCAACCAGATCCCAGAGATCCACTAGCTTTATTTCTTCACTTTTTCCTAGATATGTTTTCACCCATTGACCATTGACTTTAAAGTGCTTTCCTTCATGGTTTTCCAGTACAATTTCCCCATGGGAGAATACTTGAACCACTCGAAAAGGCCCAAACCATTTGGATTTCAACTTGCCAGGAAATAAGCGAAGCCTAGAATTGAATAGTAACGCCATATCACCCGGGCTAAACACTTTCTTCCCAATCTTCCGGTCATGCTGAATTTTCATTCTTAGTTTATAAATTTCAGAACTCTCATAGGCTTTCAAATGACATTCATCTAGCTCATTTAACTGTTCAAGCCTCAAGTTCGCATCTTCGCTCCAATTAAATTCAGCTTCTTGAGCGCCCACATAGCTTTGTGCTCAAGTTCAACGGGAAGATGACATGCTTTCCCGTATACAAGATGATATGGAGACATACCTATAGTAGTCTTGAATGCGGTCCGATAAGCCCATAAAGCATCTTCTAGCTTCCTAGACCAATCTGTCCGGTTAACATTCACAGTATTCGCCAAGATGGTCGTTATCTCCTGATTTGGGGACTTCAACCTACCCACTAGACTGTGGATGATAGGGTGTTGCCACCCTATGTTTCACCCCATAGTTTTCCAATAATGTACGAAACAACTAGTTACAGAAGTGCGAACCCCCATCACTAATGATTGCTCTGGGAGTCCCAAATATAGAAAATATATTCCTCTTCAAGAATGCTGTGACACTCATCCCTTTATTATTTGGAAGTGCTATTGCCTCCACCCATTTCGAAACATAGTCAACAGTGACAAGTATGTACTTCATCCCATTTGAGCTCACAAATGGGCCCATGAAATCTATGCCCCAAACATCAAATAGCTCAATGACAAGGATGGGAGTGAGAGGAAGCTCATTCCTCCTTGATATGCCTCATACCCCCTTTGGCACCATCACATGCCTTTGCAAAATCATGCGCATCACAGTGAATGGTTGGACAATATACCTGTTCTGCCAGAATCTTGTGGGCATTACCGTCCGTTATAGTGACCCCCGGCCCAGGGAATGAGTGGCGAGTTCAGGTATACTCGACATCTCTGCAGGGCGATCAGAATAACCCCATCGGCACATATGCGAAATAAGTAGGGCTCATCCCCGGAAAAACTTCCGCACATCGGACATGAACTTTCGTTTAATGAAAAGATAAGTTCCGGTACAACATCGCTCACGGATAATTAACAAAGTAAGCCATAGGATGAGATCATGAGAGTAGCTAAAACACCTTTCGTCGGGAATGCATCAAATACATGTCAAACATCACGAAGTGTTGCATGGTTCCAATCTTGATAAGTGATCTTCCACCTAGTTTCGGTCCCTTTCCGGTCTTTACCTCGAACTCTAACTCTTATAGTAAGCGAGAACCCATCGAATCGTAGTGGCTTGGCATCATGCTGCCATTACATATCTCGAAAGTTGCATGATCGTATGGACTATCACCTTAGTTCCAAGAAAGTATTCCCGAAACTTCTCGAATGCAAAAATTACGGCCAACGCTCTTGTTACGTCACGGTGTAATTTTTTGGTGCATTAAGGCCTTGTCGGCATAATAAATGGGGATAAAAAAATCTTTTCTGCCCTTTGACCCAACACGGCTCAGGGACCGCTTTGTTAGCATCACACGTAACTTTAGAATGGTAAAGACCCGATGCGATGCTACTATAATTGGGAAATGGTCAATCTCTCTTTTAGGCATTCAAACGCCTTAGGACATGCCTCATCAAAAACAGAAGCTTCACCTCTTCTCAGCCAGGTTTACCTGAAAGGATGTGCAATTTTAGAATTCATTGATGAATCTTCGTAAAACCTTTGTATGACCCAAAAAGATTTGAACACCTTTCACGAGAAATTGGAGGTGGTAGACTAGCAATTACCTCCAATCTTGGCCCGGTCCACCTCAATACCCTTACCGAAATCTTATGGCCTAGAACTATACCTTATTTGACATGAAATGACATTTTCCCAATTAAGCACTAAGTTGGTCTCTTCCACATATCGCTGCAGCACCTTGCTCAAATTAGCAAAACAATCTTCGAATAAATCTGCTCACCATCGAAAAGTCATCCATAAAGACTTCAATGATGTCCTCCACCAGGTCAGAATATGTAACATCACTTGTAATGACCAAAAAGTGGCGGCACGTACATAATCCGGCAGGCATCCTCAAAAGTAAATGTGCCATATGATGAACAGTTTCTCTTGGTCTTCGGGCTATAGAGATACGATTGTACCGAATTAAACATTAAGAAAATAGTACCATCCTCTGCTTACAAGTACAGTATAGCATCTGGTCCATGAATGACATAGGAAAGTGATCTTTTTGAGTCCGTGGTTTAACTTCCTATAATCCATGCATACTCTCCCAGCGGTATTTGGGCATTTGGGACTACAGTGATTTCTCCTTCTTCGGTACATAACACATTTAAGGCACCTTACCCATTTGTTGTCGGCAATAGGGTAAACCACACCGCACCCAACCACTTGATGATTTCCTTCTTGACCACCTCTTGCATTGAGGTGGATTCAACCTACGGCGATGCTTGATGCTGAAAGTACAATCGGCTCTATTTGGATCTTATGAGTGCAAATACCATTGGGATTCCAATAGTGTACATGTGCCATCCCACCCGATGGCTTTTATACACCTCTTCAAAATGGAGACCCAAGCCTCCACTTACCATTCCTCAGTCAAATTGCAACAATGATGTCTCGGTAAAGTGTTCTGGGTTCCGGAAATACATCTGCCCAGTGAGACGAGTGCTTTGAGCTCCAGCACTAGAGGCTCCTCAATAGATGGCTTGGATGGTGAGTTCACTGATTTTCAGGTCAAAGTCAATATTATTTGGAGCATAGAGTGTATGACCCCATAACAACAGAATTATTAACTATCTCCTCACCCCCATTGGATCTCCTCGGCGCCCAGCATTCATCAAAGCATTTGCTAAGTCATCAAGAATCAATAACTCCTCCATGGGCATAGTGGAAACTGGGTTCCACAATATCATTCTTGAGACCGCCCCTCATATCATTTTGCATTGCTTCATGGATCGCATACATTGAATGTCACTCCTCAGATTGTTCAATAGAAATTTGGTGTTTGGTTTTCATGTCTGGAGGCACGTCAGGTGGTGAGGAATGGTCGGCTCCAAGATATTGAGGACCTCAAATCAAATTCAAAGTCCAAGATCACAAAATTGGCTGAAAATATAAGGACTCCACCTTGCTAGAACATTATAGAGAATTTCCTGGATTAACACGTACGATCTGCCATCAAAATTTGCATTATAGTTGGTTTTGGGGCTCCCAAGCCCAAGCTATGCGAACACTACTAGAGGAATCAAATTAATTCTAGCACCCGGATCACATAGTGCCTTAGCAAAATTAAAGTCTCCAATAGTGCACAATATGGTGAACATCCGGGGGTCTTTCTTTTTCTTAACAAGATAACGGGATCTTTATTGCTTTCTGATGGTGCAAATTATGCGGAGTTCGAAGCTTACGGTTCTCTTTCTAGTGACAAGGTGCCTTCATGAATTTAGCATAGCCGGGGCATCTGCTCAAGTGCCTCGACTAATGGGGTGTTCACATATAATTGTTTCAACATGGAGATGAATTTGTATTCTTCCCATCTTCGACCTTTTTCTTGACCGCTGAAGGGGAGGAGGTCTAGGGAATAGGTGTGATCTTTTGTGGTGCCTCCTTCTCATTCTCATTATCAGATCCATGCTCCTTTTCATTACTAGGAGCCAGTACTTCCTGTGAATCATCAGCAAGTTCGATCCTCGGAATCTTCCATCCTATCATCATCAATCAATACGAGGCTCTCACATCTTTCATCAATCGCAATCGGCCTCGGAGGATGGGTTTGTCCGCCTTACTTCTAGTAGTGGCTAGCCGTACAATGTACATTTACTTTTTGGATTCCGCACTATATTGATGGGAGAGTATGACTTTCTTCCTTTGGTTCATCGCAGCAGGACATCTAACTGTTCTTTTGCTGTCTAGCTTAATGGCCATGACATGTGATTCCACCTTCTGATTCATACTAGAAATATCGCGCGGAGCTCCTTGAAATGGCCTTGTGTTGCCTCCATCTTCTTAAGTACCTTAGATAACATGTCTTCCACCCTTGAACTACTAGACTATGGCTCAAAGTTCCTTGGAGGAATATATAGACCGATCCTATCATTTTATTCTCCTCGCGCTTCTTCCGGTCTCCATTGTCTACATATTGGCTCGGTTATAATTGTTATCCACAGTATTTCGACCTTGGTTCCCACGACCTTGGCCTTGAAGTCTTGGTTTGTCTATCTGTCAGGTGTTAGTCCGAAAACCCGCCCTTGATCATTCGAGATAATTAACTTCCTCCTCATATTTTGATTAACTCCATGATTTATCGGGGCCTTGCCCTGAGAACCCAAAATTTACCTTTTCATCCCCGTCTCATTAAATGCTTGGCAAGGCCCCATTATGGTCTTTATTTCAGCAATTTCTGATCTCTCTCTTCATCCTTCCTTCTGCTCATAGTTTCATACATCTTTGCATAAGTACCCAGTAGGAGTCTCAGGCTCTCTTGTGTCCCATCGCGGTTGGTTTTTAGTGATTATGTCAAGTAGCTTAGAAACTTTAGCATAAGTGTGACTTCATGAAATGTTTGCTAGACACGGTATCGGGCGCGCAGTGTTAGCATTGAGAGACCTATAGAAAATTTCCGGCAATGTATCATCGGGATCTGTGGTTGGGTTGTTGAACCTCGGTCATGTCTCGTGAAGTGCCTCGGAGCTTACTTGCACGAAGTTGTATATCTCATCTTTCAAGCTGCGAGGATTTGAATGGTGGAAAAATCTTTCCAAGAAAGGTCTTTCAACCCCATCTATGTAGTGATAGAATCGTTGGGAAGTTAAATCGCCGGAGCGTTGCCTCACTCCTAATGAAAAATAACCTTCGCGAGTATCATTCGATTCCTCCCGAGTTGTTTATATTCTTTACGAATACCCACGAAATGAGTCAAGTGAGTATGTGCATCTTCAGGTTACATGACTGCAAATATCCCTTTCATGTTTAGCGGTTGGATCATAGCATAATATCAAACTTTTCCCAGCCCCGAGGCAAGGGAGGGGCAAATAGCTCGGTGTACCGAGATTCATCAATGTCGGCATCCTCATCCTCATGAGAAATCTTTAGGTGCCTCTGGCGGTTGTTCCTATTTGTTCTCTAGCTAGGTTTGCTTGACGGTAGGCGTTTCTCTTTAGCAACCCTTTCTAACTCTACATCTCTTATCAGAACGTTTCCTCGGCCAACATCTAGTTGTATCTTGGTCCCTTTGTCTCTTGTTCTTGTACGTTGGCCATTCTTCTCAAATTTCTCGGTGTTTGTTCAAGTTCGTGATCGATTTGAATTGGGGATTTTCCTTGGCTCCTAGTACTAGGAATGCACGAACCTAAAACCTTTTAAGAAAAAATTAAAAAATAAAAAATTAAAAAGAAATAAGAACCAACAATAAAGCAAACACAATTAACAAAAGCCTTAGCTATATTCGCGATTAGAGGGCTAAAATTTGATATCACCCAAATTACACCTTGCAATTGAGATATAAAATGGTTGATGTCAAATATAGAACTCAACCAAGGTTGAGGTCGAATCCCACGGGGAATATGGTAAGAACTTGAGTTAACGTGATTAGCTATTACTATCGGCTTACTTACTTCCTAGGGAGGAAAAATTAAAACAAAACAATAAACAAGAGTAAAGACTAGTATATTTTAAATCAATTTTGGTTGTATTGATCAATAAGTTGACTAGGATGTGTTCTCCATGACTTCATAACCACAAGGCTTTTACACTAGTGACTATTCCGATTGTTTAGCATGCAATATCGGAAAGTTAGGTTCACTAAATGGATGGTCCCCTATATAGATGATTATCACCATTCAACTTGGTCATTATATGGGTGTACGCTTAATTAATGCTTACTCTTAATATGAATTAGCTATTCTCGGACAAGTTCAAGCTATTAGATGAGGATTGATAGCCTCAAATCTCCGTTGTTAATCCCTTTTCCCATTTACTACCACCTTTATCCGGTAAGTAAGAATAAGGCAAGTTCCAACATTTGCAACCATTTTAAGAAATAATTGAAATGAAGAAATGAAATAATACATGCATTAAACCCCATTCAAGAATCACTAAGTGTTTTACCTATGTGTGTTAATTCATCATGGTTCCCACAACCCTAGTTATGGGTTTATGTACTCATGCTTGTATAATCACAATCATAAAATATAAATAATTCATAATTGTAACTTACAAAGAGTCATAGAAAAATATACACGTGAATTGAATAAAACTCCAAAACCGATGAACAAAACTTCAATGTCATTTGATTCCCAAAATCAAGAACAAAATTACAAACTTTGTTTCTTGAACCAAGAATGCTCGTCCACAACACCCAAATTTACGTGAAAGATAGTAAAAATAAAATGTACTCGAAAAATAAATCTAAATATTGTATTTATAGTTCCAAACAAATCTTATCCTAACTAAAATTGGATTCCAGGTTGGCAGGGGTAACGGGCCAAGTAACGACTCGTTGGGTCTCCCAGCAAGTCGTGGCCAGTGATCTTGAGTCGTTCTCAGCAATTTGTCCAGTCTTGGTGATGGGTCACCTAACGACTCGTTAGGCCTGGGAATGAGTCGTTAGGTATTTCGTGGCCCTGGCTCACCAAATCTTCCAGTGCACTCAACGGATGCCCACAGTGTCCGATGATGAGTCGTCACTTCACCCGATGACTCGTTATGTCACTCGTTGTCTTCACTGGGAACTTTTTTAGAATTTCTCCTCCCAGTCTCCACGACTGTCATAACGACTCATTACCAGATGTAACGAGTCATGCCTTCAACTCGTGAGGTGCACTGGTTCCTTTTCATAAACTTCAATTTCTTCCCACGACTCCAGGCAAGAGTCGTTCATTGGGATGACGACTCGTGGCCTGGGCATCAGCCTACAATTTTGTCTAAGTTTTCCTTACTTTGCCCATTTCCCATTTCGGACCTGTTCTCCTGCAACATTTAACACAAACGCATCATATCTACATAAACATATCCAAAATGTGCATAGTTTCTTTGTTTTAAGCGTCGAAAGTGCCGTAAAAATCACGGCACATCAGTTACTCACCATTGGTCATACCTTGACCCATACCATTCAGCTTTGCCAACCTAGCCCCCAACCAATGGATCCTTACCATGATCCGTGGTACCTCACCACGGGTCGTACCTTCCCTCCCGACAAACTAGAACCAAACAATGACTCTGACCCACGATCTGTTACTTCAACCAACGGGTCATCCTGAGACCCGTTACTTCCCAGCCTATTCTGCAGATTCTCACCATGAGCGCTTCCAACGGGTCATTTGTCCCACCAATGACCCATACAATGAGTCGTTCAGAGAAATTTTTTTAAATTTTCTATTACTTTTCATTTCAAATCCCGAGTCTAGTCTTAGGAACTTCCGGGGACTCACAGTTATAGACCTTTAAAGGTTCTTAACACCTTCCTTTCGAGGTAACTTGAACCCTTACCTAATTTTTTATGACCTAGGCTAGTTAAATAGATTTATTTGTATAGAATGGTGCCCTAACACACCTTAATTCATAGGGTGACGACTCTTCCTTTTTATTTAATCCTAATAGAGTTGTCACATGTTGAGTTTCGCTTTTCATGAGAAAAATAAGGTACGACAATCACTCGACGAATCTGTTGCATGTTGATATCACCATTCTTTTCGAGATCATGTGTGAAGAAAAGATTTGGAGAAATTACCTCATTCTATCTCCTTTTATGAATCCTCCCTTTAATTGTATTATGCTTATTGCATTATCTTCATATAAGATCATGGGTATTTTCTCACATTTCAAACCACATTTTTCTCGAATGAGATATATCATGGACCTCAACCATACACATTATTGGTTTGCTTCATGAATATCTATTATCTCAGCATATGATTTGATGAAGTGGCCTCGAGATACTGCTTTGTAAATCTCCAAGATATGAAAGTATCTCCACTTATGAACACATAGCCGGTTTGAGATCGAGCTTTGTATGGGTCAGATACATATCCTACATCAGCATAACCAACATGATCGGGACTGCAATTGTTAGAATGAAATAAGCCAATATCGATAGTCCCTTTTAGATACCATATTTTGTGTTTGATCCCATTCCAATGCCACCTAGTAGGAGCAGAATCATACCTTGCTAATAAATTAACCAAAAAGGATATATCAGGTCTTATAGTGTTAAAAAGATACATTAGTGCACCAATTGTACTAAGATATGGTACTTCAAGATAAAAAATTTCATCGTTCTTTTCTTAAGGTCGGAATGAATCCTTATTCACATCAAGTGATCGAACAATCATCAGAATACTTAATGGATGTACTCCATCATATAGAACTATTTCAATACCGTTTCTAGGTATGTAGATTGATGGAAAAGACATCGCTTGTCAAATATTGCAAACCAAGACATAATTTTGTCTTTTCAAGATCATCCACCTTAAATTTCTTCTTTAAATCATCAATTGCTCTTTGAAGCTCTATTAGAGTTCCAATAAGGTTTATGTCATCAACATAAATAACAAGTACAACAAACTCTGATGTTGTTCTCTTATTTGATTTTTCTCATATAAGAATTAGGAACAAGTTTACAGAAACCTGTAAATGCTTTAGGCATTTTGAATCCTTCAGAATTTTCACATAAATTTTGTCAAATTATAACATTCATTCGTATTTAAATGTGTGAAACTTTCTAGAGTATGGACTATAGGTCCAATAAGCTTTACACTTATCAAGATGCATCATTTCACTTGATTATTATACATCAGCATGCTTTAATAGATGTAGAATTAAGATCCTCACAATCTTTTACAATATTGCATGCTATATTATATCAAAGATATCGTTGACGGTACATCATTTGTATCGATTTTCAATTAGACATAACTCATTGAGATCTCATAACATTTAATATTTTTCTTAGGTACCTACTTATGAGGTTTCATAAAGTGTTATGTCGTAGGCTCTTCAAGAGCACATTTCCTCTTTATTATGATTATTTGCTCATTTTTTTCAAAGATTATTGAAATAAAAACTGATTGGTCTACAATGTTTCATGCATACTGTAGACTCTGTCCTTCAAGGACATAAATTTAATAGGAGCTTTTGCAATTGAAATATGAAATTAATTTTAGGTCAACAAATTCTTTAGGCATTTTACTTGAATTATTTTGAATGAGGATCATACTAATGATAATTAACAATATAAATCTCTACTACTTATTCTCTCCCCCTTATGTTGAAAAACTAACATGTACCCATGATCTTCTTTTGAAATTTATTTGTGTGTGTCACGCCCCACCTTGGGAGGCATGACTGACACCTGGTTCTCTACTAGGGTCTGAACTGGCCTGACTGAGCTTACGCACCTCTAGTACATAACTAATACCAACCCTCAAATCAAGAAAACGACGGGCTATATCTCGGCTGTAAACACAGCCTCCAGCCGACAAGGCCTTATAGACACCTATAAAAGAAAATAGCTAACCAGAAATGGGTAATAACAGGGAATCCTATGCGGGCCGACAAGACCCCATGATGTCTAGTTATGACTGTAAAGTAAATCCAACTAAACTAACCTATGGCCGACAAGGCCGTTATCTAACAGCTAAACAAGGCCCCACTCGGCCAACACGTAATATAAAGCATACAAGGGCCCCACACAACTATCAACAGCTAACCGCAGGGAATTTGAAATAATCTGCAAGCCTCTAGGAGTGATATACTGGTCGAGACAGGGCCCTGACCTACCCATAAATTGAACAAACAAAAGAGAGTAAACCTTCTAGCTATTAGCTCCGGAGAAATGGAGCTGACTGCCTTGCTAACTCTGGCTGAAAGCTAAGAATATCCTGGTCCACGTATATCGGCACCTGCAGGCAAGTAATGCAGCACTCCAGGAGGGCATCAGTACAATATATACCAAATATGTAAGGCGGTAACTGTAAATAACTGAACGAACTGAAATGAACTGAAATTAACTGAAAAGAAGGGATAGAAATACTACCTGAATAGCTGAACTTTCTACTATTTAATCTATCAGTAACTACTGCAAACAAGAACCTTACCTGACCCCCATAAGCCGGAAGGTACAACCAGCACAGAATAATCCACTCAGGGCCCCCATAAGCCCCGGTGAGTACACTCCAATCTATATACCCTAGCAAGGTCGTACTAAGTCATCTAATAACCATAGACATCCTACCAGTCCCCTGGTTTGCAACTGAGCCCGCTCGACCCCTGAACTGTAGCTGTGTCTAAGTCCGGTAGACTCTTGCTATCTGATATCTACACCCCGGGCACCAGGCCCGACAGGGGATGTAGTGTAGTGCCGATTGACATATTATAGTACAACCATGGAATGGACTGTATGAGGACTTGGGACCCCATCTTCATCCCTTACGTATGGTATACCGCTCCTTGGAGCGACGTCATCTCTCCCCTGGAGGGCGTCGACACAGATATTAACCCTGGGGTTGGTTTTGGAGGGCTATACAGGACAAAGTCAATCCCCAACTAAACCTGGAATACTGGTCTCAGCTAATAACAACTGCTAATCACAATAGATATACTTCTGGCTTTCTTACTGGATTCAAACTGAATTATAATACTGAAAAAACTAACTTGCTGAACGAATTTACTTTAACATACCTGGATCACCGATTTCTGATTAATTGGCAAGTTTCAAATCGTACTCAATAGCTCTTTCCAACTGTAATCGCATTACTGGGAGAATGAGACTAGTTTCAGTACTAAATTCGGCAAAAATGATAACTTTCTATATAAATATTAACTATACTTCAACTTAACGGAACATGATCAAAAGCATATAATTTCTCGAGAGTTCAAAAGGGAGAAATACTTACTTGAAGCCTGTGATCGTATAGAAATTAGTTTGGAGCAATTCCAACAACTTCTAATCGGTGGGGTTACAATTTGCTAGGCGAATTTTGAGAAACTAACTCCGTAGTAATGCTCCCTATAGGCTTATAACCCGATACCTGAAGTTAATTAGAGTTTGAAACGCGTTTGGCAGCGTAACCAAAAGAAATTTATGAGAAATTTGTGTCTCCTTACTGCTCTTGACGAAGATCTAATATATATATAGAATGTTTCAACAATAAAGGGACCTTTTATATATATACTTGGGCGGTGGACACGAGGTCCGTGGCGCAGACCCTATCGCGCCAATTCACGGGCTTGCCACGGTGCCCAACGCAGAGGGAGGGGGTCCGTGACACGCTGCCCCTGTGGCAGCCTACTATGACCTTCTCCCTTGCTTCTCTTATTTTGTGCTCGTTCGATCTTTTTTCGGGCTCTTTCTCGTACACACCGAACTCTAAAACTCTTGACTAACGTACGAATAGGCCGACTAAACGCTAGAAACTTATGGGGTGCAACAGTGTGCATCTTGATAGATTTATTAATCATATATCGCACATCAAAGTTATCAGATGAAAAATATTTGGGTCCTAACCCTGAACCAATTGAGTGTAGGGGAAATTAATTATAATTTATTGGTCAACATACAAGTGTTACTGTATGTTATATATCATATCATAGACCAACCCACTAAACTTTATTCTTATAAATGATGGTTCAACTATTTATCGGATACATTCAATGTCAAACCACCTTAGATATAAACAAGCATTATCAAGATGAATTGTCTTGATTACACAATCTAAAAATTATGCTCTTAAGGCAATCAATATTGAGCAAGCAACTTTGTGAATGTCATACTTTAGGTTGACAATAAACACACATGTGACCATCTTATGGGTGCATCTACCTAAGACATCACATGGCAGGTGAACGGACCTATATCTACTTTTTATACTTTTCAGAATTTTAGGGATTCAGTCTCAATATTAGCTGGTATAATCAACTAGTCATGAGAACAAGAAATAATTTTTTTTTGAAGGATCTTCTAATTCTTCAATATATATTGAATACTCAATTAACACATCATATCAGGATGACAAAAATGATTATGTCAACTGATAAAATTATCTATACTAGTAAACTTCAAATATACCATAATATGTGTTATTTATTTTAGTAAATTTTAGGTCTATTGTATCATAAATTTCACATCAATAAACTTCTGATTTACTTTATAATTTCATCATACTTATATTTATAGTACAAATAGGATAATCTTTCATATACATATCTATTACCCATAGTAATTTGGAGATATTTAATCTTTCAATCCTTTGTAGTCTTAATATGATAACCATTTTTATTACTGGTAAACTTTAGGTTTACTACAATTTGTGTTTCGATCATAACAACTTCATATAATACGATATAACATGAATGGTGTTATCATATATAAGCTCTTCGAGATGCTTCAATTTATTTTTTACGATAAGATATTATTTGAACACTACTAGTGCTATAATTCTTGTAGATAAATAATTAGGCTCTTCTGGAGATCTTTGATCACTAATTTATATTCTCAAATATTGCTTAGATACTTTTGGTGTCATGAAAGTAAATTTAGACCCTGTTGGAGTCATGAAATAAACAGTAAATATTGAGTTCTAAAGTCATTATTTCAAGTTTTTACTACTTTGGGAGTAGATTGCAAGTTTTACTACTTCAGGAGTAAATCACAAGATTTACTATTCAAGAGTCTTACCACTTCATGAGTAAATTGCAAGATTTACTATTGTAGAGTCTTACTATTTCAGGAGTAAATTGCGGAGTATTTATTATGTTGGGGGTGCTTGATCATTCAATTGACTCTTGTTGCCAGTCTGTGCTTGCTATCTTGCTGGCAAAAGAATGAGTTTTGGTAGATTGTAAGTTTTAGTACTTCAGGAGTAAATTGTAAATTTACCACTTCAAGAATAAAACATAGAAAATTCAGAATATTTTTTCTCAATTATTCTTCCTTGTCTAGAGGTGAGTCATGATATCTTCACAACTAAGAGTATGTTCCTGTTTATAAATTTTACTATATATTGTCACATTCATTTCAGGGAATGGATTTGTAGTAGATCTTTATTTATAACATTTACCAAAAAATTTCATTCTTCGGGAATGGAACACAATCATTTAAACGTGTCTTAATCATATTAAATTATGATAGCATAAAGTCTCTTTTAAGATATTGCTACTCAAGAACAAACCGAGATATGCATAATATATAGATATTTGTCTCTATCATGGCCACAACAACGACTGAGGTCACGACCTTATCCATGCTTAGGTTGGTGAAAGTTAGTCTCATCCACTTTAGAAAATGAGGTAGAGCTGGTAGATCGGCTTTCATGATTTTTCATTGATAACCCATAATTGGATCCAATCAAAACGTGTTTGTGGAAGAATGACCATCTTCAAGTGGTTATATTTATCTATCAAATTGTTCCACAACATAATAGGATCTTTAACAGTGATATATTCTAATTTCAAGCCCTCATCAAGAGGCAGAGGAATATCATTGTCTTAGCATGGTCTTGATTTGATTCTTGACTTTTGTTTTTGATGGTGTCTGCTAGACTCATCACATCAAGATGAATTTAGCATCAAACACCCAAGACAGATAGCTTTGCCTTATTTATTCATGACAACAACTTCAAGTTTACTATTAGGAGTAAACTTCAGGATTAAATCAAGACATGCATACGATGCGGAGAATATCTCTCTAACATATCTTTTAGAGTATATCAAGCTTCAAAACAATTGAAACTTTAAGAGTTATTTAGCACCATAAAATCTAATCATAATGAGATTTAGAAAATACTGCCACTACAGATGGCTATATATTTCTTGTAAACTCTGCTGGAGTTCAAACGGAATTAAGATTGTTATTCAATCAATATTCTGTTCTTTAAGATGATTATTATAGAAACAAGTAACAAAATAACTAATATATTCGAAGACATATAATGTAACCAAGCAAATGATGATCAAATAAAGAATAAGCAAAAGGCTCAGATTACTTACTTGTGTATTGTCCATCTTTATCTTTTGTCATTTAATATAATTTACTAGAGCAACAGATCTCATGAAGATTTGAAAACACATGAATAACTTACTTTTCCTCTTGATTACTAGAAAAGTACGGGTGGAATCATAGAGCTCTCAAAGACGGTCGTGTTTACGTGGCGGTAAATTTTTAATAAAAAATTAGAGATTCATGCTGATAACGTGTTATAAATAATAAAGTAAAAAAAAATATTATAGAGAAAGAGATAAGAGAGAATAACTCGTATTTCACTTTATCGATGAAATACAATGAAGGAGAACCCCTTTATTTATAGGGAAAAACTAATCTTAACTTTTCCTCCAAGAAAACAAGATAGACATTCACTATGATATAAATATATTTATAACAGTCAAAGAATAAATTTAATTTTCAAAAAAATGAAACTCTTGGGGAAGAATCGTTGGGTTTGTTTAAAAGTAGTGGAGGAGACATACCGCCAATAGTTTCACCCATATTATATGCAATATATGCAAAGCATTATAGATATTTAACAGGGTCGTTGAATCATGCGGAATGAAATTATGATTTAAAATTATATGAGATGAAATTGAAGTTTAATTTGGATATGTAATTTAAAATTTTTAAGTTATATTTCTTTTTCATGAACATAAAACCCCCATAAATTGCGAAAACTATCAAAATTTCTCCAATTCTTATATAATCTTACCAAATAAGTAAAAGTTCATAACAAAGAATAATAAAGTGCATCAAAAAGTCATTCTAAAAAAATACAACATTTATTGATTAAACTTTAGTTCAATAAAAAGTAAAATTGAACATGAGTTGTATTGTACTATTCCTCTCACATAGTTGGCAAACTTATATCCGACGTAATAGTTAGCAATTGGTAAGAATAATANTAATAGTTAGCAATTGGTAAGAATAATAATACCAACAACAAATTTTATTTACATCTAAAATAAATGGTTGGTAAATATAAAATGATGAATTTTTTTTACAAATATAAAACTTGTGGGTCAATTTTGTATTTGAAAAAGTCCATCTCATGATTTGAAATCTCAAATCAAGTTTTTTTTTTTTTTTGAGAATTCAAAATTTTATCTCATGATTTGAAATTATGAGATGACATCGCATGTCCAAACGTTAATTCCAAATCATGATTCCAAATCACGAGATGAAATCACATATCCAAACGCCTACTTAATTAATACTCTCTCCATTTCAAAATAAGTAGCGTTTAGTCTTTTGATTTTATTTTAAAATAAAGTTGTATTTTACATAAATAAGAAGACATTACTGATGTTCTTCAAATTTTACTCTTATTTAAATGGAGAGAGTTTTACATAATCAAGAAAATATTAAAGAGTTACATCTTTTCAAAATATTTATTAGGAGTAAATGGGTAAAATATATTTTTCTATTTAAAATTATGTCTAAACTAAAAATATTATTTATTTTAAAATACGGGGAGTATGTATTTTTAACATTTATTTTTTACATAACTTATGGTAAATTTTGAGGTTCCTACTTAAATTGGCCGGGGCAATCACCAATCTATCATTATCTTTAGAGTAACTTTTTACATAACCTAGCCCGTTAAGATTTGAAAGTTGAATTTGTGTGTGATTAAATATAATTATATAGTTTGGTCGGGTAATGATATAGTTATTAGGGAATTAGGTATAATTAGGAG
>JACEIK010009499.1:8487-37158 GCA_018107945.1 Datura stramonium
CCGCGATGGTTCGACAGGTTCCTCGTCCGATCTTTTCCCGGCCTTTTTCTAGCATGTATGGCTTTCAAATACTCTTAACCAACACGCGAATAGGCCATCTATGTGTCGGGAATTTTACGGGGTGTAACACTCTTCTTGTGACCTAGAGTAGTTTGTCCTATTTTTTCTATTTCAGTCTTTGGGTCCATCTTAGGGACTTTTGGAGTGTTACAATCTCAACATGGAGTTAATCACTCCGTTAGTTTCATCCTATAGCTTTTAGTTCTATGATTTTAGTTCTTTCCCTATAATTTTAGCATAGTTATCCTTCATTTGAGAATGAATGTTCCCGGGGGAGATAATGTAATACCCTAAAAAGTCCCAAAGATCATATCTGAGACTTTTGATATAAATAAGTAGAAAAAAAAGGAACCAGGCCATTAAGACAACCAGCAGGACAACTCATTATATGGACCAACAAGTCATTTGTTTCTCCGTGGTATTAAACTTCTTAAAAGTGTCAAAAAATCTAGCCCGAACAGACGAGTGAATTGTATGATCCGTTGTTTCATTATACCAGTCGTTGTTTCTAGTCATTGGAGAAGGTTTGGAGGATGATTTTGAGTAGAAGTAGGAACCAACGAGCGGAACCCACGGCCTGTCCAATGGACCAACAACAAGTTGTTATGGTCATTGGTTCTGCCAGTTCAATTTTGAGTCCCACAATTCAGGGGTACATTGGAAAAACCTTATGCTTTTAACTCCTACATGACGTCATTTTAGGCTTCCTAAAGGGCTTATTAAGGATTAATATTTCACTAATCCATCACTCTCTTCGAAACACCATAGGTTTGATCTCTCCCAAGGAAGGCTAGGATTCTTCGTCATCTTCTTCTCAATTTCTCTTCGGTCTTCAAGACAAGCTAAAGAATCAGCATGCCCAAGTATGTACGTTCATGAATGGGGGAGTTCTTCCACCCTCATACCCAATTTTATCTCAAACTCATTAATCCAAGTCTCCACTCAAGTTTTATGAAAATTCTAGGGTTAGACCTAAATTGATGAAAACTCTATGATTCTCTTATGATTTCTAGTCTCTTATGATTCAATCCATGTTTTATGAATATGACTACATTCTTTCTACTAATTCTCTCATGAAATCATGATTTCACAATATGATGTTTTTTCTTAATTATACATGAATTTTATTAATCTCAAGCTTATGGAACATGGTCGTTCATTGGCATTGTTAAAGCTAGTTCATGTATGTCACATGTATTTATGAATTTCGTGATTTAAACTAGTCCATGTAAATCAATGTTTCACAATTATGATATGAGCGCTTATATGTTTTGCGATTAGTATTAACACTGAGTAGTTTAGGGTTCCAGCATACCCAGGTCTCAGAATTATGTGCCAACATAACAATGATGGGGTTCTCCATGAGAGAATCGAAAAATAAGTAGTTGCAAACATTAGTTTAGATTTCCATTAAAACTTAGAGTAAAAAATAGATCCATGCATATTAATTTAATTCAAGAGAAAATCATCAACACCCTCTCTAGTCTATACATTCATCATGCACACACCCCAAGAAATAGATTTAGCTACTAATCACTGAATAGAGAGAAATTATACCAAGAGGAAATTCGTCTAAAATCATCATATTGAATAACAAATCAAGCTTTGAAATCTGCAAAAATGGAGGTGTCTTGCCTAATGAGAAATAGAAGAATATGAGTTAATTTTACGCTACTCTCCATCTCTTTCAAACTTCTCTCTGCAATTTCAAAATATTGACTAAGTGACATAATGTGAATGTACAATTGGGGTAAAATATACAAATTTCTTGTGCAGAGCTTTCCAAATTTACCCATGCAAGCTTCTCAGGTACGTTTTTGGCAAAGCTAGACTATTTTTCCCTTGCTAGTATCCGGGTCACTTGCGTGGCACCTGCGTTTTGCGGGTTGAATCAGTGTTCTTTGAAGGTCATCTATAGTGTCACCTGTAGAACTCAGTTCGCAGGTTCAGTTCAATAACCCTCCAGTGTCATCTGCATCACTGGTGCCCATATACGGCATGCATGTCCTATTTGCTCCAAGCAAAGCGCTTTTTCTTAAATTCATTCCTTTTCTTTGTATAAGTTGAATGCCTGCACAAACAAAGTGATAAAGCAATAAAACCTTCATAAGTTGTGCAAAAACAAATTAATTGCACATGCTTAAAAGCCGAATGAGTTGGTAAATTACAAACTCATCAATAAGAAATGACATTCCCATGCTGCATCAACACACACCCAAGGCCGATCCTAGAGGCATCATAATATACCACAAAGCCATTCGTGCCCTCTAGAAGGGTCAAGATTAGATCAGAAATAAGTCGAGTTTTTAACTCTTGAAAGTTCCTCTCATAAGCATTGGACCACTAAAATTTGACCTTCTTCTAAGTCAACATAGTCAAAGGTGTAGCAAGGGATGAAAATCCCACTACGAACCTCCGGTAATAGCCAGCTAAACCAAAAAATATCCTGATGTTAGTAGCGCTGACATGTCTAAGCCAGTTCTTCACCGCCTCTTTCTTTTGAGAGTCTACCTGAACACCCTCACTATACACCACACGGCCAAGAAATGCAACTGCCTGCAGAAAAAAACACACACTTTCTAAACTTAGCAAATAGCTGAGGGTCCTTAGGAGTTTGCAACACAATCCTCAAATGAGCGACATGCTCCTTCTATCTCTGAGAATACACAAGGATGTTGCTTATGAAGACAATGGTGAATATACACAAGTACTACTTAAACACCCTATTCATCAAGTCCATGAAAGTTGTAAGGGCATTCATTAGTCCAAAAGATATAACTACAAACTCATAGTGACCATACTGAGTCCTGAAGGCTGTCTTCTGAAATTCACTCTCCCTAGCTTTAAGATGGTGATAGCCGGATCTGCGATCTATCATTGAAAAGCACTTAGCACCCTGAAGTTGGTCGAAAAAGTCATCAATCCTGGTGAGGGGATCCATATTCTTGGTTATGACCTTGTTCAATTGGTGTTTAGCATTGTACATCCTGAGAGAAATGTTTGTCTAAGAGGTCCTTCAATTGTTCCATCAACTGCTTTAGCGCAGCCGTAGTCATTCTTAAGGAGGAGTAACGTATCAGGAAGAAGGTAAACATCAAAGTCAATCTCGCGCTTGAGAGGGACCCCTAGTAGATCATCTAGGAACACCTCCAGTACTCGAATACAAGACGGACTGACTAAAAAGTGGGGGTTTCGTACTTAGAATACTTAACCCGTACTAAATGATATACACCACCCTTAGAGATCATCTTCCTGGCCTTAAGGTTGGAGACAAAATGACCTATTGGCATCGCTGAACTACCCTTCCACTTTAGGAATGGTTCACCCAGAAATCGAAACTTTACTGATCGTGTTCTACAGTTAACTTAAGCATAAAAAACATACAACCAATCTATACTGAAGATAACATCAAAGTCTATTATATCTAGCTCTACTAAATTGGCTGAGGTGACCTTCTATAGAATTGTGATAAGGAAATTTTTGCATACTCGTCGAGATATAACTAACTCACCAACAAAAGTAGAAACTGAGAAGAGTTTTGATAGGATTTCGGGACTGACACCAAAACTAATAGAAACATAAGGAGTCATAGAAGATAATATGTCCCCTGGGTCTACCAATGCATGATCATCAAAATGAAAAACTTGTAACATACCAGTGACCACGTCTGGTGAGCTCTCCTACTCCTGGCGGGATGATAGTTCATAGAACCAATTCTAGTGTTGCCCGCCCCAACAATTATAGTATGCGCCCTGCTGAGATAGGCAAGCTACTAGGGTTGCTGATGTGGTGGCGGGGGCATGGACTCTACACTCCTTGACCACTAAATCTAAGACCCCCAAAACAAACTTACTCATTTGAGCCCTTGGCTCGATAACCATCTCTGGAGCATACTTCGATAACTAAGTGAACTTCAAAGCATACTCCTAAACCGACATGTTGTTCTTCGTTGGATTGATAAACTAAGCAACCTTGGCTTCGCTCATCTCTCAGGGAAATTACGTATCCAAGAAGGCTATCATGAACTCATCCCAATCAATAGGAACTGTACCTGCCCTACAACCTGCCTTCTACTATTGAAACCAAATGTGAGCTACCCCCTTCAGCTAATAGGAGGCAAAATTTTCACTCTCCTCTCTTTGAAACTCCATACTCGAACAGATCTTCCAGATCTCCTCAATAAACTTTTGTGGATCCTCATCCATCTTAGAACCATGAAACTCTAGTGGGTTCATTCTAGTGAAGTCTCTTGCCTCTATAGCACCCCTATTGGGTTTCAAAGGTGCTACTGCCTTCCTGTTGACCTGGGTTGTCATGGCTGGGACAATATCTAAAAGCAGCCCTAAACTCGACATAAATTACCTGCTCATTGAAAGGGTCCACTGTAGTTGGTGGGGCAAGATGATACCCATCTCAATTGCCATTTTTGTGGCCATTGTCATTCCCATTTATTCTTCCATTGACCCAGTGGGGAGGCATATTTCTGCAAACGCGTATAGCACGAGTTAAAGAAGAATACAGAGAGTTGAACTTTATCATCCAACATAGATCATGAAAGAAGGAAAGTTTCCTAAAACGTCTTGTAGCCTCTTCCTCATAAGTATGAAGCGCGCACCCATGCAAAAGACTCTACGTAACATGTCTTTTAGACACCCTAGTACACACCTAAACTTGTTTCTTTGATATCATGTTTTTCATGACTCGAGCATAGACCCCAAATGTAAAACGGGACCTAGAACCACGAATAGCTCCAAGCTAACATGTGGCACATGCATAACAAAACTTAGAGCATAAAATAAGTGGAACCATCAGATAGCATATCATAAGCGGAAGTCTAGGATTATCATAAATAGTATGAAAAGATACAACAAGTCAAAACCGCTGAAACATCTAACACAAAGTCTGAAAACCTCTACTCATAATATGAGCTTATGGGACAATATCCCAAACTAGATCCACCATTTCTAAAAGATGAAATGACATAGAAAGGAAAACATGCGTCAAAACTAACGTCCTAGGATGATGAGGATTCACCCAAATTATGCTGAAGATGGAGTACAATAGGATCTAGCAGTGGGGCTGAGACTAGTCACCTGAACCTATATTATAGACGATATAGTGCAAAAGCATGCGGTCAGTACTTTAAATCTATTGAGCATGTAGAATATGTTAAACATGATAGTAAAACAATAACCGAAGCCATAGATATAAGATAAGCTAAAACATGAGTTTCTAATCATAAACTAAGTATAATAAGCCAAGGTTTTCAAAATGTAATCATAAAGCTGAACATAGCTGAAATCATATGTAAAACCTCATAAAGTGTATATTGAGTCAAAATATCATAATCCATAATATTGTTAAGCATAAGTATCATGAACATGTGTAGAAAATTATGGAATAGTGGGACATTTTTATAACCGACATACTCGATGTGAGCACACAAGGAGCCCAAACTGTAACTCTAGTTCGTAGGGTGTTCATACCTTGCCAAGGATATGAACCATGAAAGCGTGATATCACTCATGGGTGGCCCATTTGAGCATGGGAGACACTCTCGTGGAGGACCTCATCATGGCTATGGTGCTATGTCGTTCTGAGACCTGGGTGTGCTGAAACCCCGACCTACTCGGTGTTAAATAATACTCCCAAAATATATATAGTGCTCATATCATAATCACGAAACCTATATTTTACATGGTCTAGTTTAAATCATGAAATATATAATATCTTAACGTACGTGGACTAGTCATGAAAACAATGTCGAAGATCGGCCATGATACATAAAGTTGAGATTCATGAAATTCATATATAATTGGGGTAAATAATCATAACTTTAAAATATAGATTTCATGATAGATTTTAGTATAAAACATGTAATTACACTCATAAAACATGATTTAGAACATGAGAGAATCATAATTGAAGAGATCATAAAGCTTTCATCAAAATTATATCTAACCCTATATTTATGAGGAATTTAGGATTCATGAAATTGATTTGAGATTGAACGTGAGAGTGGAAGAAATTTTCTTGACTTGATTTATAGATCCAAGAGAATTTGAGAAGAAAAGGATGAAAAACCCTAGCTTTTCTTTGAGAGATGATTTCCAACTTATAGTGTTTGAATAGAATGAGGAATTAGGCTAAGTATAATCCCATAATAAGCCTCATAGAAACCCAAAAAGACCTCACATAGGAGTTAAAAGCATAGGAAGTTAGGAAAAACCTCTTAATAAATCGTACTAAAATTTTGTCAGGTGGAAACCATGACATAACCAAGGAATCACTGGCCCCACCAACAAGTTGTTCTTTTCTCTGTTGCCACATGAGCCTAATCCGATAAACTTTTTGAACCTAAATTAATGAGCCCAACCAATGACCCATCCTAAGAACCAACAAATCATCCCTTCTATAATTAGTTTTGGGCAATTTTCACCAAAACTCTGGACCTCTATAGGACGGGTCAATCCAACAACCATAGGTTCTACCAACAACCTATCCTAAGGGTCGTTCTGTGTTCTGGAAGAAATAATTCTACTATGTTTTACTTCAAGTCAAGGATCTGATATAAGGGACTTTTGGGATATTACATAAGTGCTACTCCCAGCTGAACATACACACACACACACATATACTAATAGCTCAAAAACTTATGCCCTATGACTAAATGAGAACCACTTATCTTAAAGTGTCCTGAGAGTTTATGAGACCTGATAAAACTGATAATACTTAGGAGAAAAATCATATAAACTTAAAAGACCATGCTATTCGAAAATGTTTCTAGCTTAAAAAACAAAATCTCTGAAATCATGGTCTTGAAGGTACAATATATATATATATATATATGAAATAAAATCATGAATATAAAATCATGAATTTCACTTAATAAGTACCATGGAAATCTTGGAATATCAAGATAATCAAAGGATTCATAAATTGACTAAAAAGTCGTAAGACATGATTTTCTACCGAGCAAAGAATTCTAGGTTTTCTAAAATCATTACGAACATAAGGGTCAAAGGAAACCTATGTTGAAGTCCCACATACCTGGAGAAGAAGACCCTTTTGTATAACCTTGATTCCCAGAGACTTTGAAGGAGAAACCTAACCTTGAGAGAACTTGAAGCTCCTGATGTTGCAGTTCTGCGTGTTTTGGGAGAGAAATGAGGGAAAACATTGACTAATCCCTTTAATCCCCTTTAATAGAATCCAAAACAACGTCATATAGGAGTTAATAGAGTGAAAATTTACAAAATACTCCGGAGAAACCGTTCAGAGGTTCTGCGATTTTGTCCTATCGGTCATCTGATGGACAAAGTGACGAGTCGTGGCTTGTCCGATAGTCCGTCGTCTCCACTGTCACCCTTAAGTAGAAGGCCACAAAAATCTTGGCCCTTTGATGACCAAAGTTATGGTCCGTCGTCCACTTGACATTCCTTCATCTCCACTGTCACCCCTAAGCAGATGGTGCTACATTTTTAGGTTTTTTGACTACCAAGGTGACGGGCCGTCATCCACCTGACGAGACATCATTTTTGGCATCGATATGAAACGTGCATCACACTTGGAAAATTTATTCCTAGTTAACAAAAAGCTATTTTGGGATTCTAGGTGTTATATTATCTCCCTCTTAAGAACATTCATCCTCGAATGAAAGCTAAATAGCTGAACAGATAGGGAAAAAGCTACAACCCCAAAACTGAATGCTAAATGCTGAATACTGATGGAATGATTGACTTCGAATTGAGTTAGATAGATGATTTGATTTCATGAAGAGTGCAACATTCGAAACGTGTGAGAAACTAAGGGACATTAAATTGAATGGAATACTAAGAAGGAAACTATTACCTCAATATGGAACTGAACTAGAAGGAAAGAGGTAAGACAACTTGGCCATCATGTCTGCTTCTGCTTTCCAAGTAGCTCCCTCTACAAGTTGGTTCTACCAAAGGACTTCCACTGAAGAAACCTCCTTATTCCTCGACTTACGAACCTGATAGTCAAGAATCTAAATTGGGACCTCTTCATAAAGGAGACTATCCTTTATACTAACACTCTCTAAAGGCATAACCCAGGTCGGGTCACCAAAGCACTTCTTCAACAAGGACACAAGAAGGACTCAGTGCACTAATGCTAACTCTGTAGGGAAGTCAAACTCATAGGCCACATTGCTAAAATGCCTCTAGTTCCTAAAAGGACAAATATAGCGTGCGCTGAGTTTCCCGTCTTACCAAACCTCATCACCTCTTTCGTGGGTGAAATTTTCAAGTAGACCTAATCATTAAAAGAAAATTCCATCTCCCTTCTCCTCATATCTGCATATGATTTCTAATGACTTTGAATTGTTTTTAGCCTTTCACTAATAAGCTGAACTTTTTTCACAGCCTCATGAACTAAATTAGGACCAATCAAGGAAACTTCACCAACCTCAAGTCACGCTATAGGAGATCTATACCTCCTACCATAAAGCGCCTCAAACGGAGCCATCTAAATGTTGGAGTTGTAACTATTATTATAGGTAAATTCAATGAGAGTTATGTGATCATCCCAATTACCTTTAAAGTCAATTATGCAAGCTCTCAAAATTTCCTCCAAAATCTTAATGGTCTGCTCAACTCAATCATCAGTCTATGGGGTGAAAAATTATGCTAAACTTTACCTGAATACCAAGGCCTTTCTGAAATGATCTCCAAAATTGTGAGGTGAACTAAGTACCCCTATTTGAAATGATGGACAAGGGGACCCTATGTAACTTTAATAACTCTCGAATGTAAATTCTAGCATAATCCTTGACTAAGTTAGTAGTATTAACTGGCAAAAGGTATGTTGACTTAGTCATCCGATCTATAACCACCCATACTGAATCATGCTAACAACGGACTGAGGTAAACCAGTAATGAAGTCCATATTTATTTCTTCCCATTTTCAAGTAGGAATGCTAATATCTTGAGTCATACCTCCCGGTCTCTAGTGTTCAACCTTAACCTATAGGCAATTCGGACACTTTGCCACAAATTCTGTAATATCCCTTTTCATGCCATTCCATCAATAGACTTTCTGTAGATCACAGCATATCTTTGTGTCACTTGGGTGAATAGAATATTGAGAGTTGTGGGCTTCTATCAATATCCTCTATCTGAAATAATTTACATCTGAAACACATAATATGCCCTTATAGTGGAGAACATCATCCGACCTTGCGAGAAAACCTCTACTTCTTTCTTAAGGACTACTTCCTTCAACTTAAGTAAAATTGGATCTTCGTCCTGGTTTGCCTTAACATCCATCACAAAAAATATTCTGAACCATTCTGAACTGTGACTCCTCTTTTAGCTGAACCAACCAACAGTACTCCTAAATGTGAAAGTCTGTGAACATCTCTAACCAACTCATTCATATCCTCCTTAATGTGAGCAAGACCGTTCATTGATAATCGGTTGAGGGTGTCGTATACTACATTGGATTTACTCGGGTGGTATAAGATACTCATATTAGAGTCTTTCAATAACTCAATCCATCTCCTCTACTGAATATTCAAATCTATCTAACCAAACACATACTAGAGGATTTTATGATCGATAAACACATCTACATGAACACCATAGAAGAAGTGCCTCCAAATCTTTAAGGAAAAGACCAGTACTACTAATTTAAGATAATGAGTCAGGTAACTCTTCTCATGAGCCTTCAACTATCAAGAAGAATAGGCTATAACCTTACCCTGCTGCATCAACACAAAATCAAGGAAAATTTTGAAGGCATCACAATAAATCACGAACCCGTCAGTTTTTAGTCTACAGCTTTTTAGTTTGATATTATAGTTCCTTCCTTATCCTTCTAGTCTTCTTAATCTTCATTGGAGGATGAATGTTCCCAAGTGGGAGATAATGTAACACCCCAAAAGTCTCTAAGATCAGACCAGAGGCACAAAACAAAAAAAAAAAAAACCTACGCTGGGTCATAAGATGAACCATCAAGTGACCAGTTAAGTAACATGATGGGTTGTTAAGTGACCCACTAGGTGTAACAATTTGGTGAAAAGTTGAGGTTTTGAGAGTCTTAATGATAGTTAAGTAACCGGATAAGTGCCATGATGAATCGTTAAATGGAGGAGTCAAGAAAATATCAGAAAGTTGATTTTTGGTTCAAGTGGTAAAGGGTGAATGTGAAGACCATGAAGTGACTTAAGGGGTCGTGAAGTAAGTCGCTCGGTCTGCCACAGTAATTTTTTTAGCTAGGTCATTAAGGGTATTTTCGTACTTTCTATGTGTTTAACACCTAAACTAAGTCATTTTGAGGTCCTAAAAGGGTGTATTATAGGGTTTTATTCATTCCTAACCCTCATTCTACTCCTAACACCTCAAAATGAAGATCAAGTACTCTCAAGGCAAAGCTAGGGTTCCTCATCATCTTCTTCTCAAATTTCCTTTGGTCTTCAAATCAAGTTAAGGAATCATCAAACCCATGTATGTAGGGTCATGAATGGGGGATTTCTTCCATCCTCATGCTGAATTTCACCTCAAGCTCATGAATGCAAGTCTCCAATCAAGTTTTATAAAAATTCTAGTGTTAGATCCAAATTGATGAAAACTCTATTATTCTCTTATGATTTCAAGTCCCTTATGATTAAATCTATGTTTTATTAATATGGCTACATTTTTTCTACAAGTATCTCTCATGAACCTATGATTTTCATGTTATGACGGTTTTACTAAAATATGTATGATTTAATGAATCTTAAGATTATGAATCATGGTTGACTCAGTGATATTGTTTTCATGGTTACTTCAATTATGACATGTATGGATATGATTTTCATGTTTTCTAACTAGCCCATGTAAAACCAAGTATGTTTTATAATTATGACTATGAGCAATATACATGTTTTAGGAGTAGTATCTAGCACAAAGTAGGTCGCAGTTTAGCGCACCCCAGGTCTAAAAACTACGTGCCACCATAGGTTTATATTCATGTTTTAGGCCTCGCCAGAGAGTGTTTCCCCCAGCCCCACAGGGCTCACGAGTGATAGCATGCCTTTAATATTCTTTTCCCTGGCAAGGCTTTGGACGGCTATGCTAACTTGAGCGAGATAGTTGGGCATCATGTGCTCATTTATGATGGTGTTAGTTATGATGAGTCTCCCATTGTTCCTCATGTTTTAAGATGTTCATGTTCAGGATTTATAATAGCATGTTCTAAAGTATGCTTGACACATTGATTAGTTATGATCTTTCACTGACGATTTAAAATATGTTGAACTATATGATTTTACTTTAAAACCTTGGGTCATTATACTTTATCTTACGAAGATTAGTTTATTTTTATTACTACCTCACGATCATCATTTCAGCATGTTGTCCCTACTCTCATGCTTTAGCTTATCCTACACTCAAGATCTCATGGGTGTGAAGTGCGCCATACATATGAGGAAGAGTCTACAAGACGCTTTAGTACATTTTCCTTCTTACATGTTTTATGTCATGCGATGAAGTCCAACTCTCTCTATTTCTCTCATTCATGTTATACATGTTTGTAGAAATATGTCTTTAGACCAAGTCAACAGAAGAAGGAACGAAAATGGCAATGGCCATTGGTGTAATACAGATGGCATCAGCCATCACACCAGCTCCAGGTGATCCTTTGCATGAGCAAGTGACTCATGCTGAGTTCAGAGCTGCTTTTTAGATGTTGGAACAACGTATAACAGCCCATGTTAACCAACAGGCAGTGGCTTATGTGAATATGAATTGGAGTGCAGTGGAGGCTAGAGTGTGAGACTTCACAAAAGTGAACGCACCTGAGTTTTATGGTTCTAGGGTGGACGAGGATCCATAGGAGTTCATAGATGAGATCCAAAAGATTACCCAGATTATAGGAGTTTTAGGAGAGGAGAGTGCAGATTTGGCCTCCAATCAACTAAAGGGGGTTTCTAACATTTGGGTTCGGCAATAGAAGGAGAGTCGTGGAGTAGGTGCAGTCCCTACTGACTAGAATGAGTTTGTTATATAGCATTCTTGGATAGGTTCTTCCCCCGAGTGTTGAGGGAAGCAAAGGCCGCAGAATTCTTCAATTTTAAGCAGAATGACATGATTGTTAGGGAGTATTCCTTGAAGTTCACCTATCTTTCCAAGTATGCTCCGGAGATTGTTCTGGAATCAAAGGCTCATATGAGAGAGTTTGTGAATGGGTCTTAGATTCACTGGTTATGGATTGTAGGACCGTTGTGCTTATCAGCAACATAGACATCTCTCGATTGATGATATATGCTCAGTAGAAAATTTTCACGACCCGAACATACACCTGGATCGTAGACACAGGACAAGGAGCCTCGAGGGACCCTAAGTCGACCCATGGCAGTAGCATACATCTAATCCCAATCACATGAGCGAAAGACTTAGCATAAAAAGAACATAATCATGGCATAATAGAAGGAAAAGCAAAACTAGACTCATACAACAGGACTGATTACAACTTGTATTCTGATAGCCTTTAATCATGAAAAGATGAGTGGATGGGACAACTCCCCAACTAACCCAACAATCCTGAAACTGAATGAACAATGTAGAGGCTGAATACATAGCCCTTGGAACATGCGGACTCACCAAGTGTGCTGAGAACAACTCCGAGATAATCCACGGGTGAGGGTGAGCCTGTGAGCTAGGGCCTGTATAATAAAATGATACAACATAGAAAGTATGCGGTCAGTACGTGGAATGTACTGAGTAGGGAAGGTAAGTAAAATGGACAATTAAAACATATATAAAAATTCGTAAATGATTATAGGAGTAGGACATCATGCTCGTGTTGTAAATCATCATAACATGTTATAAGGCTCAAGGATTTCAAAACATTCGTAACATAAGTATAATCATGATCATAATAAAAGAGTTTTACATAACATGACTTAAGCCAACATACATAAATCGTAACATGCATAAATCATGAGGAACAGCGGGAGATTCTCTTAACCAACATACCCCATAGGAGCAGACATGAAGCCCGACTTGTAACCCTAGCCGAAAGGGTGTTCGTATCTTGCCAAGGTTCGAACCATGAAAGTGTGACGTCACCATGAAAAGGGCCATTTGGTTTGGGGACAGTCCCATAGGAGGTCTCAACATACCTATGGTGGCACGTAGTTTATGAGATCTGGGGCATAGCCTAGGCCCCAAACCTACTCGGTGTTTGATATTACTCCCAAAACATGTATATAGTTCCATAGTATAACATGCATGTATTCATGGGCTAGTCAAATCATAATAATCGTAAACATGCTTGAACATATGTGAACTAGCCATGACATGAGGCCCGTGAGTCAGCCAAAACATAATTCATGGTTCATAGAATTCATACATACTTTTAGATCATGCATATAGCTTGAATTCCATAAAAATCATAATGGGTAACATAATAAATTCATGATTTAAATCGGAATTCATGCTGGGCTTATACTTATCATCAATGGGTAAATAGATCACAAATCAATTCATCATGGGGCATTCATAATTAGGATTAAATATGTAGGAATCAAAATCGATAAAATTATAAATGATTTAAAAAAATAAAACTAATTACAACCCATAGATTATGATAAGATTTAAAAATCACAAAACCCATAATAAAATCACTAGAGTTTAAGTATATAAAATTCAAAACCCCATGAGTTTTTGTTGTTATTTTTGTAAAAACCATAGAGGAGGGACATGGGTATGGAAGAGATCACCCATTGGTAGCCTTACATACCTGGGATATTTGATTCTTAACTTCCCTTGATTACCCAAGAATAAATTTGGAAGAATTGAGGAGAAGAGTCTAGAATCTCCCTTGATTGCCTCTCACTATTCTTGCATGCATGAATGAAGAGAAAACTGAGCTTAACCCCTTTAAACTTCCCTATTCATAACCCAAAACGTTGTAATTTAGGCCTTAGGATCTTAGGAAATTACGAAAAGACCCTTGCTATTTCATAGAAAATAACTGCTAGGGACCCTAATGGGTGAGCTAACGACTCGTCAGGACGGGCAACGACTTGTCGAGTCGATCGTCGAGTACACTGGATAAAAACTCTGATAGGTCTCGTAAAAGCGGACATGACGACTCGTGCCTTGAAACCACAAACCGTGGTCACTTTTCGTCAGGTACACTGTCCCATTCTCCAAATTAATCTTCACCCTCACTCCCACGACTAACATGAAAACTCGTGGTGGCTGACCACGAGTCGTTCCCTCACTCCTGGGGACCTCAATCCTACTTCCTCCATGCCTTCCCACGAGTCACTTGACGACTCGTGGGGTCTCCTCACTAGTCATCCAACGACTCATCCTACAACTGAAGTGCCGTTTTCCATATTTTCCTCGTTTGACTCCGGGTCTGATCCTTGGGTTCCTGGGGTATTACAATATCTCCCCCTTATGAACATTCATCCTCGAATGTTAGAAACAAGCAGGAAATAGAAACGTGAAATTTTCATATGTAAATACTAATTATCTTAACCGAAAAATGATGGAATGACTACCTCCGAAAAGAACTACACAGCTGAACTGAATTCAGACATCACATATATTTATCATAACATAATTCAAACTTGTGCACATGAACTGAACATGGAAACTAATTAGAGAATTCAGGAAAAAACTGATACCTCAAATTGGAACTGAGCTGGTAGGGAATAGATGGGGGTATTTAACCATCATGGCCATTTCGTCCTCCCACGTAGCTCCCTCAACATGATGCTTTCTCCGTAACACCTTCACAAAAGCTACTTCTTTGTTCCTTAGCCTCCGAACCTAGTGATCCAAAATTGCAACTGGAATTTCCTCATAACTGAGGTTATTTCCCACACCAACGTTTCCACAGGGACTATTAAAGCTGGATCACCCAAGCACTTTTTCAAGAGCGACACATTGAACACGGGATGTATTAAAGATAACTCTGATAGCAAGTCCAACTCATACGCTACCTTACCAACTCTTCTCATAACCTGGTAGGGACCAACATAGCGAGGACTGAGTTTTCCTTTCTTTCAGAATCGCATGAATCCCTTCATGGGAGATATATTTAGAAATACCCAATCATCAACCTCAAACTCCAAATCTCTTCTTCTCACATACGCATATGACTTTTGACGACTCTGAGAAGTTTTCAGCCTCTCCCTTATCAACTGAACCTTTACCATAGCCTCGTGATCCGAGTCTGGCCCTATCATAGCTGCCTCCCCAATCTCAAACCATCCGAGGGGAGATCTACACCTTCGTCCATAGAGAGCCTCGAATGGTGCCATTTGGATGTTGGAGTGATAGTACTTATTGTAAGAAAACTCGATCAAGGGAAAGTGATCATCCCAACTACCTTTAAAGTCCATCACACAGGCTCTCAACATGTCCTGGAGAGTCTGGATTGTCCGCTCCACCTAACCATCCATTTGCGGATGGAATGCTGTGCTTATCTTAACTTGAGTCACGAGCCAGCTTTGGAAAAACCGCCAAAACTGAGTACCTCGGTCTAAAATAATAGACAAGGGCACTCCATGAAGTCGAACCAACTCCCGAATATACAATCTAGCATAATCATCTGCTGAATCTGTAGTTTTGACCGATAAAAAGTGTGTAGCCTTAGTCAACCTGTCTAGTACAACCTAAATGGAATCATGATGTCGGCGAGTACGAGGTAGTCCTATAATGAAATCAATGTTAATCTCTTCCCACTTCCAAGTAGGAATGCTGATATCCTAAAGTACACCTCCTGACCATTGATGTTCGACCTTCACTTGTTGATAGTTCGGGCACTTGGCTACAAGTTCTGCAATATCCTTCTTCATGTCATTCCACCAATATATTTTCCGCAAACCATGATATATCTTGGTGGCACCCGGATGGATGGAATATCTAGCACCATGTGCCTCATGCAATATACGGTCCCTCAAATTATAAATATCTGGAACACGTAGATGACCCTGGTACTCTAGCACCCCATCTCCCCCTTGGGAGAAAACCTCCACGTTTTGACTCCGAAGGGCCTCCTTCAGCTTTACCATCATGGGATCCTCATCTTGCCTAGCTTTCAGATCCACTACCAAGGACGATTCTGATCCATCTTGTACAACAACAACGCCATCGGTAAAGTCAACCAATCTAACTCCCAACCTACCAAATCAATGGACATCTATCACCAACTCCTTTTTTCCCTCATCCACGTTGGACACACTCTCCATAGAGAACCTACTAAGTGCATCCCCTACTACATTATCCTTGCCCGGGTGGTAAAGGACACTCATATCATAGTCCTTTAGTAACTCCAACCACCTCCTTTGTTTAAGATTGAGATCCTTCTATGTGAACACATATTGCAAGCTCTTGTGATCCGTAAATACATCCACGTGGATCCCATACAAGTATTTCTGCCATATCTTCAGTGCAAACACCACTGCAGCCAACTCAATATTACAGGTCGGGTAGTTCTTTTCATGAATCTTCAATTCTCTCGAGGCGTATGCTATCACTTTACCATGCTGCATCAACACACAACCGAGTCTGACTCGCGAAGCATCACAATTCACAACAAAACTATCAGTATCCTCAGGTAGGGTCAACACTGGTGCTGAAGTGAGTCGGGTCTTCAACTCTTGGAAGCTTTTGTCACAAGCCTCCGACCATTGAAACTTCACCTTCTTTTGAGTCAACATGGTCAAAGGTGCGGCAATAGATGAGAAACCCTCCACAAATCTCTGATAGTAACCCGGTAAGCCCAAAAAGCTCCTAATACATGATGGGCTCACCGATCTAGGCAAATTCTTTACCGCCTCGATATTCTGAGAGTCTACTTTTATGCCCTCACCTGATACCACATGGCCTAGAAATGCCACTGGGTCTAACCAAAACTCACATTTCCTGAACATTGCATACAACTGATGATCCTTGAGGGTCTGAAGCACTATCCTCAAGTGAGCGGCATGCTCCTCCTCGCTCCGAGAGTATATAAGGATGTCATCAATGAACACAATCACGAACATGTCCAAATATTCCTTGAACGCCTTGTTCATTAGATCCATAAAAGCTGTAGGGGCATTGGTTAGTCCAAAAGACATAACAACAAATTCGCAATGACCATATCAAGTCCTGAAAGCGGTCTTCGGGATGTCACTCTCCTGAACCCTGAGTTGGTGATACCCAAACCTGAGATTAATCTTGGAAAAACACTTGGTTCCCTGAGGCTGATCGAACAAATCATTATCCTGGGTAATTGGTACCTATTCTTGACTATAACCTTATTCAACTACTTGTAATCAATACATATGGGAAGGGAACCATCCTTCTCCCAGACAAATAACACCGAGTGCACCCCATGGAGACTTACTAGGTCTAATAAAACCATTATCTAGCAGGTGCTTCAACTGATCCTTCAACTCCTTTAGCTCGACTGGATCCATCTTGTAGGGAGGAATAGAGATAGGCTGTGTATCGGGTAAGAGATCAATTTCGAAATCAATCTCCCTCTCAGGAGGAACACCTAGCAAATCTTCGAGAAAGACCTCCAAGTACTTACACACTACCAGAACTGACTGGATAGTTGGGGTCTCAGACTTAACATCTTTAACCCTAACTAGTTGATATATGCAACCCTTAGAAATCATCTTCCTAGACTTAAGATATGAAATAAATCGACCGACGGGTACAACTAAATTTCCTTTCCACTCCAAAACTTACTCACATGGAAATTGGAATTCCACCGCACGGGTCCTACAATTAATCGAAGCATAACATGCAAACAACTAGTCCATACACAAAATAATGTCAAAGTCAGTCATTGCTAACTCTACCAAGTCTGCAGAGGTAACCTTATGCAACACTGTAATGGGGAAACCTCTATATATCCGCCTAGCTACCACCGAATCCCCGATTGGGGTAGAGATCAAGAATAGTTCTATTAGTATTTCAGGGCTAACTCCAAAACTACTAGCAATATAAGGGGTCACAAAAGACAAAGTAGCTCCTGGATCTAACAAGGCATAAACATAAATATGAAAGACTTGAAACATACCAGTGACCACATCTGGTGAAACCTCCTGCTCCTGGCAGGGTACTAAAGTATAAAACTCGTTTTGACACTGACCGCCTGCTGAACTAGTAGAGGCACCCTACTGAGGGGGACGTGCTGGTGGAGCTGCAGAACTAGCTGTCGTCGCACGTATCCAACCGACCCCTGATCTAGTTAAGGGGAAATCCCTATGTCTGTGTCCGGGTTGGCCACATCTGAAGCACGCATTTGAGCCAACTAAGCATCTCCCAGGATGATTCTTGCCCCACTTCGCACAAGCTGGAAAAGTGCGCTCCACCGGCATGTTACCCTGATCCCTCGAGCTTGAAGCCTTGCTCCTCTGATCCCCTCTAAACCTTTATGGAATACTGGCAGATGATGGGGCTGGAGCGATGGACCTGTGTTGGACTGCTGCCGCTATACACCCCCTGACCTGGCCTGAGAAATCCCATAGCTGTCGGTTCTGGCCCTCTTGGACACCCTTTGCCTACTGTAGACTGAATCCATCTATTGTGCATGTAATACAATATAGGGAAGGTCAATATCCCAATGAAGCATGGCGATCCTGTAATCCTTGTCCAAGTAGTCCGCTACCCCATGCACAAAACGGCTTACCCGAGCCCTCTGGTCCGTCACCAACTCCATAGCATACTTAGATAATCAAGTAAACTCCAGTCCGTACTCCTGAACTGACATATTTCCCTTCTTCAAATTAACAAACACCAGACGCTTTGAGCTCCCTCATCTCCCAAGGGAAGAACGGATCTAAATATATCGTATCAAACTTTTCCCAACCTACCGGGCCTGCACGCACTGCCCTAGCATCCTTCCTCTGCTTGAAGTATATGTGAGCTACCCCTTTAAGCTGATAGGAGGTCAATTCAATGCACTCTCCATTGTTTACCCCATAACCTGGGTGATCTTTAGAATCTCCTCTATGAAATGGTATGGATCCTCTTCCACCTTTGACCCCATGAACTCCGGAGGACACATCCTCAAGAAATCCCTCACCTTAGTTGCCGCTGTATTCCCATTTTGAGGGAAATGGGACGCTGCCTAATTTGGGACCTGGGCAGTCATGGTCTGTGCCAGCATCTGAATCGCTTCCTTAAACTCAGCATAGGCAGCTGGCTTTGGTGCTTGACGCTCCTGAAATGGTGGGGCTAGATGATGCCCATAACCATTACCATCCTCGTGGCATTCACCACCTCCATCCCTCCTTCCATTTCTCTGAGGTTCCATGATTCTGCAATTGCAAATAGCACAAATTAGAAGGATAGAAATACCTTTCATCGCATGACATAGATCATGAAAGAAGGGAATATTTCCTAAACATCTAGTAGCCTTTTCGTCATAGGTGTGGCACGCTTCATACCCAAGAAAAATACTCTACCTAACGCGGCTTTCAAACTACCTAGGACACTTCAAACCTATGGCTCTGATACCAAGTTTGTCACGACTTGAACGTACACCCGGATTGTAGACACGGGACAAGGAGCCTCGGGGAACCCCAAGTCGACCCATGGCATGAGCATACATCTAATCCCAATCACATGAGCGAATGACTTATAATAAAAAGAACGTAATCATGATATAATATGAGGAAAATCAAAACTAGACTCATACAATACGGCTGATTACAACTTGTGGTCTGATAGCCTCTAATCATGAAAATATGGGTTGATGGGACAACTCCCCAACTAACCCAACAAGCCTGAAACTGAAAGAACAACATAGATTCTAATTACATAGCCCTCAGAACATGAGGACTCACCAAGTGTTCTGGGAAAAACTCCAAGATAATCTATGGGTGAGGGTGAGCCTGAGAGCTAGGGTTTGTATCATAAAATGATACAACATAGAAAGTATGCGATCAGTACATGTAATGTATTTAGTAAGCAAGGTAATTAAAATAGACATTTAAAACATATATAAAAATTCATATATGAATATAGGAGTAGTAAATCATGCTCGTGTTGTAAATCATCATAACATGTCATAAGGCTCAAGGTTTTCAAAAAATTTGTAACATAAGTATAATCATGATCATAATAAAAGAGCTTGGCTTAACATTACTAGAGCCAACATACATAATCGTAACATGCATTAATCAGGAGGAACAGTGGGAGATTCTCTTAACCGACATACCCCATATGTTCACACATGAAGCCCGACTTATAACCCTAGCCAAAAGGGTGTTCGTACCTTGCCAAGGGTAAAACCATGGAAGTGTGACGTCACCATGAAAAGGGCCATTTGGGCTGGGGACATTCCCATAGGAGGTCACAATATACCTACGGTGGCACGTAGTTTATGAGATCTGGGGTAGATACTAGGCCCCAAAGCTACTCGGTATTAGATACTACTCCCAAAACATGTATATAGTGCTCATAGTATATTATGCATGGATACATGGGCTAGTTAAATCATGATAATCGTAAACATGCTTGAACATATGTGAACTAGCCATGACATGAGGCCCGTGAGTTGGCCAAAACATAATTCATGATGCATAAGATTCATACATACTTGTAGATCATGCATATAGCTTGAATTCCATAAAAATCATAATGGGTAACATAATAAATTCATGATTTAAATTGTAATTTATGTTGGGCTTATACTTATCATCAATGGGTAAATAGATCACAAATCAATTTATCATGGGCATGCATAGTCAGGCTTAAATACATAGGAATCGAATTTAATAAAATTATAAATGATTTAAAAAAATAAATCTAATTAAAACCCATATATTATGATAAGATTTAAAAATCATAAAACCCATAATCAAATCACTAGTGTTTAAGTAAATCAAATTCAAAAACCCATGATTTTTTGTTGAAATTTTAGTTAAAAAAATAGAGAAGGGACATGGGCGTGGTCAAATATCACCCATTGATAGCCTTACATACCTGGGATATCTGATTCTTAACTTCCCTTAATTACCCAAGAATGAAATTGGAATAATTGATAGAAGAGTCTAGAATCTCCCTTGATTGCCTCTCACTATTCTTGCATGCATCAATGAAGACAAAACTGAGCTTAACCCCTTTAAACTTCCCTATTCATAATCAAAAACATCATAGTTTAGGCCTTATGATATTTGGAAATTACAAAAAGGACCTTACTATTTCACAAAAAATAATTGCCAGGTGACCCTAACGGGTGACCTGACGACTCGTCAGGGCGGGCAACGACTCGTCGGGTCACTCGTCAAGTACACTGGATAAAAACTATGATAGGTTTCATGACGGGGGATATGATGACTCGTGCCTTGAGACCACAACTCGTGGTCACCTTCTGTCAGGTACACTGTCCCATTCTCCCAATTAATCTTCACCCTCACCCCCACTACTAACATGACGACTCGTGGTGGCTAACCACAGTCGTTCCCTCACTCGTGGGGACCTCAATCCTTCACGTCCTCTAGGACTTCCCATGAGTCACTTGACGACTCATGGGGTCTCCTCACGAGTCTTCCAACAACTCATCCTGCAACTGAAGTGCTATTTTCCAAATTTTCCCCGTTTGACTCCCGGGTCTGACCCTTGGGTTCCTAGGGTATTACAATAGAGGAACATATGAAGGAAAGGGAGAGAGAGGCCAAGAGGGCTAGGATAGGGAGCTTTGGGTATTCTCAGCAGCGGTCCGATGGTGGACATCGCCTACAGTCCCATTAGAGGTTATTAGCCCAAGCTCCTTAATTAGCCATTGTCTCATCCAAACCTAGAGGGATTCAGAGAAGTAGAGCGTCAAGGTGTAGGGGTCAGAGGAGCATGTCAGGGGAGTACACTTTCCCAACTTGTAGGAAGTGTGGTAAGAAAAGCACCCAGGAGAGTGCTTGATTGACTCAGATGTTTGCTACTGGTGGGGGAAGCTTGAACAGAGACTTACGGATTGCCCAATGGCCAGACAAGGTAGTAGTAGAGGATGTGTCCCAGCCACCACATCAGCAGCTCCAATAGCTCGCCCATCTCAGCAGGGCACATCTTGTAGTGAAGGTGGCGGGTAGTGCTATAATAGGTTCTATGCATTATCATTCCATCAGGAGCAAGCGAGCTCACCCGATGTGGTCACAGATACATTATGAGTCTTCCATATCGATATTAATGCATTGGTTAATCTAGGGGCCACATTTTCCTCTGTGACTCTCTATGTTGCTATTAATTTCATTGTCAGTCCCAAAATCCTCTCAGAACCCTTCTTAGTTTCTACTCCTGTTAGTTAGTCAGTTATAGCTCGATAGTTGTAAAAAATTTCTCTATCACAATTCTTCAGAAAGTCACCTCAGCCAATCTTGTAGAGTTCAACATAATCGATTTTGATGTTAGCTTCAGCATTGATTGGTTGTATGCATGTATGCTTCGATGAATTTTAGAACCTGGTCAGTAGAGTTCTGATTTTTGGGTAAGCTAGTTCCAGAATTGAAGGGTAATTCAGTTGTGTTTATAGGTTTCTTTGTCTCTTACCTTAAGGCTAGGAAGACGATCTCCAAAGGTTGTGTATACCATCTAGTTATGGATAAGGATTCTACGTCCAAAACCCTAACTCTTCAGTTAGTTCCTGTTGTATGTGAGTATCCAGAGGTGTTTCCAGATGATCTACCATGAATCCCTCTCTAGCAAGAGATTGACTTTGGTACTAACCTTCTCCCAGATACACAACCCATATCAATTCCTCCTTAAAGAATTGCTCCAACCAAGCTTATGGAGTTTAAAGATCTCCTAGATAAGGATTTCATTAGACCTAGTAAGCCCCCATGGACTGCTCCATTCCTCTTTATTTGAAAGCAAGATGGTTCTCTTAGAGTTTGTACTTACTATCGTCAGTTGAACAAGGTCATAATCAAGAATAATTATCCCCTCCGTAGGATCAATAACTTTCTTGACCAACTTGAGGGAGCCAAGTGTTTTCCAAGATAGACCTCAGATCCAGCTATCATCAGCTTAGAGTTAGGGAAAGGGACATTCTGTAGACAACCTTCACGACTCGGTATGGTCACTATGAGTTTGTGGTTATGTCTTTTGGACTAGTGAATACTCCTGCACCTTTTATGGACTTGATGAACACGGTGTTCAAGCCATATTTGAACATGTTCGTGGTTGTGTTCATATATGATATTCTCATATACTTATGAAGCGAGGATGATCATGTCTCTCATTTGATGATTGTGTTGTAAACTCTTAAGGACTCAGTTGTTTGCTAAATTCAGCAAGTATGAGTTGTGGCTAGACTCAGTAGCATTCTTGATTCATGTGGTTCCTAGTCAGGGTTTGTAGGTTGACTCTCAGAAGGAAAAGACAGTGAAGAACTGGCCTAGACCTATCACAGCTACTGGTATTAGTAGCTTTTTGGGTTTAGCTGGCTACTACAGGAGGTTCATAGAGGGATTTTCATCCATTTCTACACCTTTAACTATGTTGACCCAAAAAAAGTTCAAATTTCAGTGGTCCGATTATTGTGAGAAGTGTTTTTAGGAGTTAAATACTCGACTCACTTTAGGTCCAGTTTTTACCCTACCCGAGGGAATGAATAACTTTGTTATATATTATGATGTTTCTAGAATTGGCCTTGGGTGTGTGTCGATGCAGCATGGTAAGGTCATTGCTTATGCCTCGAGACAGCATAAAACTCAGGAGAAGAATTATCCGATGCATGACCTTGAGTAGGAAGTGGTTGTGTTTGCCTTGAGAATTTGGAGGTAGTACTTGTATGTGGTGCATATGGATGTGTTCATAGATCACAAGAGTCATCAGTATATGTTCACTCAGAAGGATTTGAATTTGCGGCAAAGGAGATGGCTAGAGATTAGTAAGGACTATGACATAAGTGTCCTATACCAATTGGGCAAGGCCAATGAAGTGGAAGATACTCTTAGTAGGTTGTCCATGGAGAGTGTGTCTCACATTGAAGATGGGAGAAAGGAGCTGGTGAAGGATGTCCATTGGTTTGCATGTTTAGGACACAATATACCTTGTTAGGGGATAAAGGCATGAACTGAGTGATCAAAGGTCTGGGGCCATGAGGCCAAAAAAATGTATCCTACGGTGGCAACGTAGTTCTAGGAACCTGGGAGTGCTAGAACCCCAGCCCATTCGGTGATAAGTCCTACTCCCACTGGATAGTCTTAGACTGACTACTAAGCTGATAGCTCGAAAATGGGGTCCATGACTAAGTAAGGAGTACCTATCTAGAAGTACCCTGTGAGTCTTATCGGACCTAATTTTGTAACTAATGTTCTAAGAATGGTAAGAGCTTCTTACCTGGAAGCATTGTAACTGCCTAAAGAACAAACTATAATATGAAGTTGGGTTCCTAAGGCTGGTCAGAGCTGCTTATCTAAAAATGTCATGACTACCTAAAGATCCACTAAAATCTTATACTGATTCTAATTCTGATAACCGGAGGCACTAATAAAACCTCAAAAATTTCTGTAGTCAAACTGATCAGCAAACATTTTAGAATAATAGTGAGTATTCTAACATTCTGACTGAAACTGAACAAAGATGCATCTGGCTGAAATTTCAATACATACTAACAATATGGGAATCCCCAACACTGATAGAATCAATAAATTTGGATAAGCAATTTGAATCAAGCAAGGCTCTAGTTTTTCTACATTCAAAAGCTAGAGCTAGAATTCACTTTACAAGGACATGCATCAATAAAGTCACAAACTAGTGGAAACTTAGCTACATTTAACATGAATAATATTCCACATTTATTAGATGATATCTAGCTGACAACTAAATCCATATTCGATAACTCAGGGACTAGAACTGATAGAGAAAATAGAAAAGATTTTGGGGGCACAAGGAAAAAACTATTCCCTTGTTAAATTCCGACATACGTGATAACGAAATCTTTAAAAATCCCTTGAGAAACTGAGGATAAGTGGAGTGCCCTAGTTCTTGCTATAAGAGCTCCCGAGATAATTTTAAGATTGCTTTATGAAGGTCTGACATGGGAATGAGGGACAAGAACCGCTTGATCCCTCTAAATACTCTTAATATACACTAAACGATGTAGTTAAGAGACTAAATAGGTGGGAAATTACAAAAATAACCCTGGAAAGTAAATCTAAAAACTGTCCGATAGGGTCCCAATGGGTCACTAGACGAGTCATTGGTTGTGGTCATGACTCATTGGGACCTATTGTTTGTCCCACTGACCGGGATTAGAAAACACTAAATCTAACAACGGGAGACACCACGACTCGTTGGATGAACCAATGGGTAATTGGTTCCTCCCGTGGCCACTGTACGGGGAAACCTGAAGGGTATGATGACGGGTGACACAATGACTCATTGGTTGAATCAACAGGTCGTTGTGTCCAGTCGTCACATTCACAGGACAAATTCTGAAAATTTCCAAAGTTGACATGACAGATGGTGACAGGACTCCTTGTGGGACACAACTAGTTGTTGTTCCCACTCTTCACCACTAGAAGGGGTTTCTAGGGTTCTCACCCAACGACTCACACAAGGGGTCATTGTTTCTGACAACAACTCATTGGTTGAGTTCGTGGGGTCCTAGAAGGATTTCTGTACTAGAAACAACTACTGATAGGACGACTCGTTGTTCCTTACGATAGGTCGTACCTTGTCTCATTGGTTCCCTAGATACCAAAATTCTGCTGACCACGACTAACACAACGAGTCATTGGACCTGACCACAACTCGTTGTCTCAGTCATTCTAAGGCATTTTTTTCTGGTTTCTTCTGGATTTTCTTGAAAGGTCTGACTCTGGTCTAGGGAAGTTTTAGGGTGTTACAATATCTCCTCCTTAGGATCATTCATCCTCGAATGAAGAATGAAACTACTGGAAAACTAGGAAAAGAGCTATAATTCCTACACTGAGACTATGAGCTGGTTTTTGAAGGAGTAACTGACTCCGAGCTAACTTAACCGTACTAACAGAGCTGATACAGTTAGAATGCACCTAGAAAATCTAAATAGAACTGATGAGTACAAAACTGAATAGAGTATTGAGGAGGAATTTAGTACTTGATGTCGGAACTAAATTGGAAGGGAATAAGTGAGGGTATTTGGCCATCATGCCTGCTTCTGCTTCCCATGTGGCTCCCTCAACTAGCTGGTTCCTCCACAAAACTTTCACCAAAGCAACTTCCTTGTTTCTCAACTTACGAACCTGATGGTCAAGGATCTGAACTGCGACCTCTTTGTAAGAGAGACTATCTTTTATTCTCACACTGTCTAGTGGCACAACTGAAGTTGGATCACCAATGCACTTCTTCAATAGTGACACATGGAAGACTGGGTTCACAAAAGCTAACTCCGGAGATAGTTCTAACTCATATGCTACACTGCCAGTTCGCTTCAAAGTTCTATAGGGTCCCACATATCTCGGAATGAGATTCCTTTCTTCCCAAACCTCATCACCCCTTTCATGGGTGAAATTTTCAAATAAACCCAATCATCCACTGCAAACTCTAACTCCCTTCTCCTCACGTCAGCATATGATTTCTAATGGCTCTGAGCTGTTTTCAACCTTTCTCAGATGAGGTATACCTTCTGCATAGCCTCATGAATTGAGTCTGGCCCGATCAGAGTAGCTTCACAAACCTCAAACCACCCGATAGGAGATCTACACCTCCTACCATACAATGCCTCAAATGGGTCTATCTGAATACTGGAGTGGTAGTTGTTGTACGCAAATTCAATGAGTGGCAAGTGATCATCCCAACTTCCCTTGAAATTGATCGCGCACGATATCAGCATATCTTCATAAGGTCTGGATAGTCCGCTCAGCTTGTCCTTCTGTCTGCGGGTGAAAAGCTATGATGAGCTTGACCTAAGTACCGAGTCCCTTCTGAAATGATTTCACGAAATGAGAGGTGGTGATGGAATTAGGTGGCTCAGCTTTCAACCACCTTTTAGCTTCTCCCAAANCTAAGTACCGAGTCCCTTCTGAAATGATTTCACGAAATGAGAGGTGAACTGGGTACCTCTATCTGAAATGATGGACAAGATAACTCCATAAAGTCTAACCAACTCCCAGATATAAAGCCTAGCATAATCCTCGGCTGAGTCTGTAGTTTTAACTTGAAGGAAGTGTGCTGACTTAGTCGTCCGGTCTACTATCACCTAGATTGAATCATGCTGCTGACAAGTCTTAGGTAGACCCGTTATAAAATCCATATTGACTTCTTCGGACTTCCATGTAGGTATGCTGACATCCTGAGTCATACCTTCTGGTCTCTAATGTTCTACTTTGACTTGCTGGAAGTTTGGGCACTTAGCTACAAATTAGGTGATGCCTCTCTTCATGTCGTTCTACTAGTAAATATCCCTTAAATCACGGTACATCTTAGTAGCACCTGGGTGTATGGAATATCTCGAACTATGTGCTTCAGCCAGTATTTGATGTCTCAACTCACCCGCATCCGGTACGCACAATATACACTGCTAACGAAGTACACCATATCCACCTTGGGAGAAAGCCTCCACTTCTTTTCTGAGAACTGCATTCTTCATATTAAGAAATATGGGATCTTTATCCTGCCTTGACATAACTTCAACTACCAAGGAAGAATATGATCCACTCTACACAACTACTCCGCCCTCAGCGGTATCAACCAATTGTACTCCCAACAGAGCTAACCTGTTGATATCCTTTGCCAGTTCCTTTTTGCCCTCTTCAACATGAGCCACACTGCCCATAGACACCCTGCTAAGGGAATCAGCCACCATATTGGCTTTTTTCGAATGATATAGCACGCTCATGTCATAGTCCTTCAGTAGTTCTAACCATCTTCTCTGACGAAGATTAAGATCTTTCTGACTGACCACATACCGAAGGCTCTTATGATCGATGAAAATATCCACGTGAATCCCGTACAAGTAGTGCCTCCATATTTTTAATGCAAACACCACCACTGCCAACTCCAAGTCATGACTCGGATAGTGTTTCTCATGAAGTTTGAGCTGTCTGGAGACATAGGCTATCACCTTACCTCACTACATAAGAACACAACCAAGTCCAACTGTGGAAGTGTCATAATACAACACGAACCCATATATTTCTTCTAGCAAGGTTAACACCAGAGCGATAGTGAGTCGAGTTTTTAACTCCTAGAAACTCTTCTCACACGCATTTGACCACTCAAATTTCACCTTCTTCTGTGTCAGCCAAGTTAGAGGAAATGCTATAGAGGAAAAGCTATCACGCCCCGCCTTGGGGGGTATGACTGACACCTGGTGCCCTAGTAGGACCTGAACTGCTATCTGGTGAGCCTAAGCACATCTGGTGCCTGGCTAGCTCTATTTCACATTCCTGGAAACAAAAGGCTATATAACGGCTGTAAATACAACCTCCGGCCGACTGGGCCTATAGCCACCTGTGAAAATAACAACAGCTAACCAGAACATGCTCATAACCAGGACCCTATACGGGCCGACAAGGCCACCATGCTGACTAGTCATCTGAAACTCAACATGAAAAGTACTGGATAACTACGTGACCGGCAAGGTCACCACTACTATCAAACTATGGCCCCACACGACCAACATAAACAGAAATACTAAACAACTATAACAGACTGCACGGCC
>JACEIK010009500.1:37247-50038 GCA_018107945.1 Datura stramonium
CTTTATCCTATATTATTTAATTCTACCCTCTATAGTCTTGTGGGTTCAGTTCTCTTCTGTATTTAGTCTTCTCTCTTTCTAGGTTTCATTTCTTAAACTTCTTACAAGTCCGCTTGTTTTCTGGTTGAAATTCGTGTATATTTACTTCGACCTACTTTTTTATTAATTTTATTAGAATTTGCATAAATTTAACAATTTAATATATTTAGAAGGCATAATTTGTGATACATTAGCTGAAAAAGATTGTCATAAATTATTTTATTAGAAATTATTAATGAATTTAACATATATAATAATTTAGGGCATTTTAGTAAACTTACCAGATACGATATAGTCAAACCGAAAAATAAAATATTATTGAACAACAGCAAACGATACAATCTATCTAAACATTGTATTTACATTACAATACAGTACAATACAATATCATATATTACGAAATCATGGGTAACCATAATCTAAACAAAGTGTAAGTAAAGAAAAAGTTCTATGAGTTTTCTTTTCGCTAAAAAAGTTGCATAATTTTTGAATAAACGAAATTCTACTTATTTTAAAATCTTTTCATTCCTTCGGCAGTTGCAATAATATACTATATTTGATTTTTGGATGCATCCTTATCTTCTATTTTAAAAATCAAAGAAAAACTGAATTTCATCAGAAAAGAACAAGCTTTGAAGCTTTGAGTATAAAAAAGAGAAAAAGAAAAAGATGAAAAAAAATTGAAATATGTCGGATTGGATTAAACATATAGGTTTCTAAAAATATTGGATATTTAAAATTGGGAGCAGGTCATTTGGTTTTGAGTTTGACACGTGTTCCTTTATCAAAATTAAAAATAAATTTGTACCAAATATAATGAGAGGAGTATATTTGGACAAAAAATATAACAGGAGGAGTATATGCCCAAAGTATAATGAGGGATCTACTCAAACACTTATGGTTGCTGACAGTTAAAAGAACAGACCATCTATGATTGTATTCTACGAACCATAAATTATTTCTACAGTCCATAAGTGAGACCTGGGCAGTTTCAAAAAGACTTAGGATTTAGATTTCTAGTTCAGTATAAACAACTTTTGTAGGTCTTTTTGAAAGGGTGGTTGAACAATACATTACATGATCAGTTTGTGGAAGTTTTGAGACAATTTTTTCTTGCTATCTTCGAAGAATCAATTTAAATGTTCTTGACTTAACAATTTATCAAGTTAATTGCAAGTATTTTATGTTTAATTCAAGCTTTTATTTATCATCTTCAATTATGAGTAGCTAATAATTTTACTAAGGTTGTGAACCCAATAGGGTTGCGAAACTTAGGAATCTCATCTTGAATACTGATAGTGAGTTTAAATATATTTAATTAATTCTTATCTTTCATCTGGAGTTGGTGGTTGCAAACATTATTTCATGCCAATTGATTATAATTGCACTTGCAAATGTCAATTAGGATTTGAAAGGATTAATTAATAAGAAGTCAAGGCGTTAGCCCTTGTTTAATAAATTCTTTTAGGAATAAGTTGAATTTACTTGGCAGAAAAATAATTGGTTGTATTGAACTTTGATTTATTCAGAAGAATTGATTAAGAGAAACATTGCTTAATTATTGAAAAACATTAAGTGATCATTTAGAGATTATCTGCATATGAATAGAATGTCACTATCAGTATCTTAATTGAGAAGCTTACATAGAGTAGCCTGAAACAAAAACACAACCTTGGTTCTGTATTTGATTGATTACAAACACTTACCTTCTAGCATATAAATTAGTTTTAAATACAAATTATTTCAATCTTATCAGAATAGCATTTAGACGAGCAATCATATATTTACTTATTCCAGTAACCTTTTCACGCCTATTCCCTATGGGATTCATTCCCAACCTTGTTGGATTGTTATATTTATGTATATTCGCTCAATATTATATTTAGGTGTAATTTTACCAACTATCTATATGTAGGTGAAATATGATGCTAAGATTTACTTGCTTGCCCAAACTTCTCTGGGAAGATCTCCAGAAGTGTGTTGTAAAATACACACCTCTATCTAAGATGATGGACATTAGGATCGCATGTAATTGGACAATATCATTCACATATAACTTAGCACAATCTTTTATTGTGCTAGTAGACTTAACTGGTCAACCGAGCAGTGATTACCTAAATGGAATCATATATATTAAACGAGAAAGGCAATCCTATGATGAAATCCTTATTAATAGCTTCCCACTTTCATATTGGAATATCTATAGTTTGATTTAGGCCCATCGGGTGTAATACTCCAGAAGTCCCTAAGATCAGACCCGAGGGTTGAAATAGAAAAAATAAGAAAATTTGCACCAAGTCATAGAACGAGAATGACTCATCAAGTGACCAGAAGGGTCATTAAGTTACCCATTAGGTGTGCAAGAGTGGGCAAAAATATTGGTTCCAGGAGACTTGACAAATGAGACGACGAGTTGTCATGTCACCCCAGTATTCATGAGGTCATCCATTGGGTGTGTAGTGTTGGAGAAAGGTAAGAAATTAAGAAGTCATAACGAATTGTCACAATGAGGCATTGAGTCACCTAACGGTTTTTTTGGTGGCCCATTAAGGGTGAAGCTTGGTTGGAAACTCAAGATTCAGAGGGTCATGATGAGTAGTGAAGTGATCCATTAAGTGTGACGATGAATCGTTAAGTGGAGGCGTCAAATCAAGATAAAAATTTAGAATTCTGGCCAGTGGCAACGAGAAGACTTGACGAGCTGTCAAGTAACCTAAAAAGTCGTTAGGTCACTCATTGGACTGGCAGTGGCTTTTGTACAATCGGATCATTAAGGGTGTTTTAGTAATTTTTAAGTTCCTAACTCGTAAACTATGTTGTTTTAAGCTTCCTAGATAGTGTTTTAAGAGGGTTTAACCTAGCCTAAATCATTATTCTCTCATATATTCTTTGAATTGAAATTCTTCTCCAAGATCAATCTAGGATTCCTCATCAATTTCACTCTATATCCTCTTAGGCTTTCAAGACTAGCTTAGAAATCAATTTACCCAGGTATGTAGATCCATGAATGGGGGATTTCTTCCACCCTCATGCCAAATTTCTTCTTTAACTCACGAATTTGAGTCTCTAATAAATTTTATAGCAATTATAGGGTTTTAACCTAATTCTATGTGAATATCCATGCTATGTCTATGGGTCCAATTCCTTCATATTTCTATTATTTATTTAAGGCCAATGGGGCATATTTTATCCCCAATTTAATTATGTATTTATGATTTTAAGTTTTACGAAAACTATGCCTTATATGATTTATGAAATTAAGCTTATGTGTCCATGATTTCAAATATGATGAAGTAAATTATGTTTTATGATTAAAATGCATGATTTCAATAAGAACTCTTAGTGAAATTTTGGATTTTAGAGTATGATGATTTCCTCAAGTATGCATGGATTTCATGAATATCAAGTTTATGATTATGGCCGACTCACGAGCCTATTTTATGGACAGTTCATGTATCTTAAGCATGTTTATGAATCTCATGATCTTAACTAGCCCATGTACTTCAAGTATGTTTCATGATTATGATATGAGCGATATATATATATGTTTTGAGAGTAGTATTTAACACCAAGTAGGCCAGGGTTCCATGGCACCCAGGTCGCAGAACTACATGCCAATGTAGCCATGATGGTATCCTCCACGAGAGTGTCTCCCATGCTCGTATAGGCCACCCATGAGTGATATCACGCCTTTTTCATGGTTCTACCCTTGGCAAGGTACGAACATCCTCCCGACTAGGGATTTCCAGGTCGGGCTCCATGTGTACTCACATAGGGTATGTCGGTTATAAGAACCTCCCACTGTTCCTCATGTTTTCAGTTACTCATGTTCATGACTTATGATATTATGTTCCTATAGCATACTTGACCTATTGATCAGTTTATGAGTTTTCACTTACAATTTCCAAGCATGACAAGCTATATGATTTCAAATTCTAAAGCTTGGGTTATTGTATTCGGAATTATGATGAATAACTTATGCTTATGTATACTTCGAATTTATGGTTTAAAGCATGTTGTCCTCACTCTCATGATCCTTTTGATTGATATGCATGATTTTATACTATCATTTACTAGCATGATTTACTTTCTCTACATACTCGGTATATTCCAAGTACTGACCACATACTTTATGCTATATCATCTAATGATATAGGTTCGGGTGATCCATCTTGGTCTCGCTGATAGCTCGCTCCTGTTCAGTTCAGCTTCATCCCGATTTTGAGTGAGTCCTAATTCTCTTAGGACGTTATCAGTTTTATGTTTTTACCTTGTCTTTCAGTTTCAGTCATAGTGAGCTAGTTAGGAGTGTTGTGCCATCAACTCGTCATAGTAATAGAGCCTTTTCAGACTATCATATATATATATATATATNATATATATACAGTTTAGCGTTGCTGAATTGTGTTTATGCTTTTGTCCTTATAAAATACAAACTTTCGCTTATATCATATTTATTCTTTAATTCCTGTTTATTTATGCTCTTAAGTCATGCTATGTATGTACCATGGATTAGCTTGGAGACATTTGTGGTTCTAGGTCCCGTTTCTCGGTCTGGGGTCTCAGCTCGGGTCATGATAAACTTGGTATCAGAGCAAAAGTTTAGGAGTGTCTGAGGGTTTCTGAAAGCCACGTTAAGTATAGTATTTTCCATGGGTATGAAGTTCACCACACTTATGGGGGAGAGGCTACATGATATTCTAGGAGATTCCCTTCTTTCATGGTTCATGTCGTGTGATAAAGTATCTCTCTACTCTTCTAAATCCTGCTATACATGTTTGCAGAAATATGCCTCAATACCAAGTCAATGTTAGAAGAAATTGCAACAAAAATGGCAATGGAGATGGGAATCAGCCAACCCCACCAACTCTAGCGGATCTCTTGCCCGAGCAGGTCATTCATGTCGAGTTCAGGGTGACATTTCATATGCTAGCATAGGCCATGACCGCTAAGGTCAACCAGTAGGTAGTGGTCCATATCCATGGAATGGGAATGCAGCAGCGACGAGAGTGCGAGACTTCCTCAAGATGAATCCACCTAAGTTTATTGGGTCGAAAGTGGATGAAGACTCACATGAGTTCATTGAGGAGGTATAGAAGATAACCCAAATTATGGGGATGACTAGAGAGGAGAGTGCAGACTTAGCCTCCTATCAACTAAAAGGGGTTTCTCACATATGGTTCTGTCAGTGGAAGCATAGCATGGGAGTTGGAACGATTCCCGTGGGCTAGGATGAGTTTGTGATTGCTTTGTTGGACAGGTTCTTTCCTTGAGAGTTGAGAGAGGAAAAGGCAACTAAGTTCGTCAATATGAAGTAGAACAACAGGACTATCCAGGAGTATGCTTTGGAGTTTACCCGATTGTCCAAGTATGCATCGAAGATAGTTGCTAATCTGAGGGCTCGTATGAGCAGGTTCGCGAATGGGGTTGCAGATTCCTTGGTAAAAGAGTGCAGGACCGCCATGTTTATCAATGACATAGATATCTCTAGGATGATCATATATGCCCAGCAGATAGAGACGGAGCAGATGAAGGAGAAGGAGAGGGAGGCCAAGAGGGCCAGGACAGGGAGCTATGGGTAGTTCCAGCAGAGATCTGGTGGTAGACATCGTCGTCAATTCCACCAGAGATCGTCAGCCCCAGCTCCATCATCAGCTAGTGTCCCTTCCAGACCCAGACATGACTAGAGGGTAGAGAGTCAGGCTTTAGAGGCTAGGGGAGCACGGTAGGAGAGCGCACTTTTCCAGCTTGTGCGAGGTGCGACAAGAACCACCCTGGGATATGTTTAGTTATCTTAGATGCTTATTTTGGGTGTGTCACACCGAACATAGACTCAGGGATTTCCCTTTAGCTAGACAAGGTGATGTTGGGGTACAAACCCCAGCCACTACTTCAGCAGGATGCCTCTTCTAGTACAGTGGGCAGACAACGCCAAAATAGGTTCTATGCACTATCTTTTTGTTAGGAGCATGAGGTCTCTCTGGATGTGATCACCGATATAATACAAGTATTCTATCTTGATGTGTATATAGTTAGGTACAGAGGCTACTTTATTTTTTGTGACTTCTTATGTTGCTATTAGATTCAGAGTTAGTCCCGAAATCCTGTCAGAACCCTTCTTAGTCTCTACTCCTGTTGGTGAGTCAGTTTTAGCTTGACAAGTGTACAGAAATTACCCTGTCATGATTCTTTAGAAAGTCACCTCAACCGATTTGGTGGAGTTAGATATAACTGACTTTGATATTATATTAGGTATGAATTGGTTACATGCATGTTATGCCTCAGTCAATAGTAGAACCCGTGAAGTAGAGTTTTAGTTTTTGGGTGAATAAGTTCTAGAGTGAAAGGGTAGTTCAACTGTGCCTGTAGGTCGCTTTATTTCCTATCTCAAAGCCAGAAAGATGATCTCTAAAGGCTGTGTATATATCTAGTTTGGGTTAAGTATTATACATCCGAGACCCCGACTCTTCAGTCAGTTCCTGTAGTATGTGAGTATCTGGAGCTGTTTCTAGATGATCTACTAGGAGTCCCTCTTGAGTGGGAGATCGACCTTGGTATAGACCTTTCCCTGGTACACAGGCCATATCGATTCCTCCTTATAGAATGGCTCCAGCTGAGCTAAAGGAGTTGAAAGAGTAGTTGAAAGACCTTCTAGATAAGGGTTTCATTAGGCCTAGTAAATCTCCATAGGGTGCTCCAATTCTCTTTGTCCAGAAGAAGGATGATTCCTTTAGAATGTGCATTAATTATCGGTAGTTGAACAAGGTCACGATCAAGAATAAGTATTCCTTCCCCAGGATTGATGACTTATTTGACCAGCTTCAGGGTGCTAAGTTCTTTTTGAAGATAAACCTCATATCCGGCTATCACCAGCTCAGAGTTAGAGAGAATGACATTCTGAAGACAACTTCAGGACTCGATATAGTCACTATGAGTTTGTAGTTATGTCTTTTGGACTAGCGAATGCTCCTGATGCTTTTATGGACTTGATGAATAGGGTGTTCAAGTAGTATTTGGATATGTTCGTGATTGTCTTCATAGATGATATACTTATATACTCTAAGAGCGTGGAGAAGAATGTCACTCATTTGAGGATTGTGTTGCAGACTCTCAAGGATCTCCAGTTGTTTGCTAAATTCAGCAAGTGTGAGTTTTTGATGAACTCAGTAGCATTTTTGGGCCATGTAGTGTCTAGTGAGGGTGTGAAGGTGGACTCTCAAAAGATAGAAGCGGTGAAGAATTGGCCTAGACCTATTAGTCCGACAAATATTAGGAGCTTTTTGGGTTTAGCTGGCTACTACAGGAGGTTTATAGAGGGATTTTCATCCATTGAAGCACCGTTGACTAAGTTGACCCAGGAAAAGGTCAAATTTCAGTGGTCGTATGCTTGTAAGAAGAGTTTCAAGGAGTGGAAGACTCACTCACTTCCACTCCAGTATTGACCCTACCGGAGGGCACAAATGATTTTGTTGTGTATTGTGATGCTTCTAGGGTTGGTCTTGGTTGTATGTTGATGCAGCATGGAAAGGTCATTGTGTATGCCGCTAGACAACTTAAGACTTATTAGAAGAATTATCCTATGTATGACCTTGAGTTGGCAGCTGTGGTGTTTGCTTTATAAATTTGGAGGCACTATTTGTATAGGGTGCATGTGGATGTGTTCACGGACCACAAGAGCTTTTAGTACATGTTTATTTAGAAGGACCTAAATTTGTGGCAAAGAAGATGGCTAGAGCTTCTCAAGGACTATGACATGCATGTATTTTATCATCCGATCAAGACTAATGTAGTGGCGGATGCTCTTAGTAGGCTATCTACGGAGAGTGTGTCTCATGTTGAGAATAGAAGAAAGGAGTTGGTGTAGGATATCCATAGTCTTGCTCGTTTAGGATTTTGCTTTATAGATTTAATGAACAGTGGTGTTATCGTTTAGAATGGGCCGAAATCTTCATTGGTGATGGAAGTCAAAGTGAGGCAAGATGAGTATACTATCCTAGTGAAGCTGAAGGAAGTGGTTCAAAATCAGAAAATGGAGGTTTTCTCCCAAGGGGGAGATGGTGTACTTCGATATCAGGGCCGATTGTGCTTTCTAGCGATAGATGACTTGAGAGAGTGGATGTTGAGTGAGGCTATGGATCTCGGTACCTTATCCATCCAGGTGCCACCAAGATGTACCGTGACCTACTGGAGTCTATTGGTGGAATGTAATTAAGAAGGACATAGCGGAGTTTGTGGCTCAGTGTCCCAATTGCCAACAGGTAAAGGTAAAGCATCAGAGACCTTTAGGTATGCTTCAGGACATTAGTAATCCTACTTGCAAGTGGGAAGAAATCAATATGGACTTCATTAAAGGCTTTCCTCATACACATCAACAATATGACCTTACATGGGTGATTGTGGATAGGTTGACCAAATCAACCCATTTATTACCGGTTAAAACTACCGATTTAGATGAGGATTATGTTAGGTTGTACATTCAAGAGTTGGTTTGATTGCATGGAGGACCTTTGTCCATTATCTCAGACAGGGGTACTTAGTTCATCTCTCAATTTTGGAGGTTGTTTAAGAGAGGCCATGGTACTCAAGTGAAACTTAGAACAACTTTCCACCCGCAGATAGATAGTCAGGCTAAGAGGACCATTTAGATTCTTGAGGATATGTTGAGAGAGTGTGTGATTTATTTCAAGGGTAGTTGGGATGATTACTTTCCTCTCATCGAGTTTGCCTACAATAAAAGTTATCACTCCAACATTTAGATGGCTCCGTTTGAGGATCTTTATAGGTGGAGGTGTAGATTGTCTATTGGATGTTTTGAGGTAGGTGAGGCTACATTGATAGGGCCAGATTCAATTCATGAGGCTATGGAGAAAGTTCATCTTATTAAAGAAAGGACGAAAATAACTCAGAGTGATCAGAAATCTTATGCGGATGTTAGGAGGAGAGAGCTTAAGTTCGAGATTGATGGTTGGGTACTTCTGAAGGTGTCCCCAAGAAGGGAGTGATGATGTTTGGAAAGAAATATAAGCTTAGTCCCCGTTATGTTGGTCCTTATAGGATTCTAAGGTGAGTTGGCAAGGTGGCATATGAGTTAGAGCTACCAGCAGAGTTAGCTTTGGTGCATACAGTTTTTCATGTATCTCTGTTGAAGAAGTGCATTGGCGACCTAGCCTTAGTTGTTCCGGTAGAAAGCATTGGCGTGAAGGATAGCCTTACTTATGAGGAGGTTTCAATTGAGATCCTTGATCATCAGGTTCGGAAGTTGAAGAGCAAGGAAGTAGCATCAGTAAAGGTTTTGTGGAGAAATTAGGTTGTTGAGGGAGCTACGTGGGAAGTCGAAGCAGATATAATGGCTAAATACCTATGTCTTTTCCCTTTCGACTCAATTCCATCATAAGTTGCCAGTTTCCTCCTTAGTACTCTATTTAGTTTCATGTCAAGTTCATGTGTATAAGTTTCTTTCATGTCATAACATGCATGTATGTTTCATGAATTTAGTTCAGTCATGTAAATCAGTTCGGAGTCCGTCACTCCCTCAGTTTTCAGTTATAGTTGTTCAGTTTTAGGATTACAGTTCTTTTCCCATACTTTTAGTATGCTTAATCTACATTTTAGGATGAATGTTCCCAAGGGGGAGATAATTCAATACCCCAGAAGTCCCTAAGATCAGACGCGAGAGTTGAAATAGAGAAAATAGAAAAATCTGCACCAAGTCACAGCACGAGTCGTTCAGTGACTAGTCAAGTGACTTGACGGGTCGTTAAGTGACCCATTAGGTGTGCAAGAGTGGGAAAGAATATTAGTTCTAGGAAACTTGATGGATGGGATGACGAGTCTTCATGTCACCCCACGATTCGTCAGGTCATCCATTGGGGGTGCAGTGTTGGTGAAAGGTAAAAAATTCAGAAGTCATGATGAATTATCACAATGAGTCATTGAGTCACCTAATGGTTCGTTAGGTGGCCTATTAAGGTGAAGCTTTATGGAAACTCAAGATGCAGAGGGTTATGAAGAGTGGTGAAGTGATCCATTAAGTGTAACGACGAATCATTAAGTGGAGGTGTCAAATCAAGATCATAAAGTTGGAAATCTTGCTAGTGGTGACGAGAAGACTTGATGAGCCGTCAAGTGACCCAACTAGTTGTTAGGTCACTCGTTGGGACTAGTAATGGCCTTTTTGCAGTCGGATCATTAAGGGTGTTTTGTAATTTCTAAGTTCCTAACTCCTAAACTATGTCATTTTAAGCTTCCTGAAGAGTTGTTTTAAGAGGGTTTAACCTAGCCTAAATCATTATTCTCTCATACATGCTTTGAATTGAAATCCTTCTCCAACATCAAGTTAGGATTCCTCATCAATTTCACTCTCAATCCTTTTGGACTTTCAATACCAACTTAGAAATCAGTTTACCTAGATATATAGGGCCATGAATGAGGGATTTCTTCCACCCTCATGCACAATTTCTCCTTTAACTCATGAATTCGAGTCTCTTACAAAGTGTATAGCAATTCTAGGATTTTAACCCAATTCTATGGAAATATCCATGCTATGTCTATGGGTCCAATTCCTTCATGTTTCTATTATTGATTTAAGGCCAATGGGGTAGATTTTATTCTCAATTTAATTATGTATTTATGATTTCAAGTTTTATGAAAACTATGCCCTATATGTATGATTTGTGAAATTAAGCTTATAATTCCATGAATTCAGGTATGATGAAGTAAATTATGTTTTATGATTTAAATGCTCGAATTCCATAAGAACCCTTTGTGAAATTATGGATTTTATAATATGATGATTTCCTTATGTATGCATGGCTTTCATGAATATCAAGTTTATGATTATGGCCGACAAATGGGCCTATTTTATGGATAATTCATGTATATCAAGAATGTTTATGAATCTCATGATCTCAACTAGCCCATGTACTTAAAGTATGTTTCATGATTATGATATGAGCAAATATATATGTTTTGGAAGTAGTATTTTACACTGTGTACGCTGGGATTCCAGCGCACCCAGGTCTCAAAACTACGTTCCAATGCAACCATGATGGGGTCCTCCATGAGAGTTTATCCCATTCCCATTTGGGCCACCCATGAGTGATATCATGCCTTTTTCATGGTTCTACCCTTTTCAAGGTATGGACACCCTCCCGACTAGGGATTTATAGGTCGGGCTCCATATATACTCACGTGGGGTATGTCGGTTATAAGAACCTCCTACTGTTTTCAGTTACTCATGTTCATGACTAATGATATTGTGTTGCTATAGCATACTTGACCCATTGATCAGTTGATGAGTTTTCACTTAAGATTTCCAAGCATGACATGATTTCACATTCTAAATCTTAGGTCATTATGTTCAAAATTATGATGAATAGCTTATGCTTATGTATTCTTCGGATTTATGGTTTAAATTATGCTATCCTTACTCTCACAATCCTTTTGATTTATATGCATGATTTTATACTATTGTTTACTAGCGTAATTTACGTTTTTTACATACTCAGTAAATTTCAAGTACTGATCGCATACTCTATGCTATATTATCTCATGATATAGGTTTGGGTGATCCATCTCAGTCTCGTCGATAGCTCGCTCCCGCTCAGTTCAGCGTCATCCCACTTTTGAGGGAGTCTTTATTCTTTGGGGACATTATCAGTTTTATGTTTTTACATTGTCTTTCAATTTCAGACATAGTGAGCTAGTTGGGGGTGTTGTCCCATCAGCTCGTCATAGTAGTAGAGGCTTTTCAGACTATCATGTATAGATAGTTTAGCGTTGCGGAGTTGTGTTTACGCTTTTGTCTTTATGAAATACAGACCTCCACATATGTCATATTTATTCTTTAATTCTCATTTGTTTATTCTCATAAGTCCCGATATGTATCTACCATGGGTTATCTTAGAGCCATTCATGGTTCTAGGTCCCGTGTCTCGGTCCGAGGTCTCAACTCGGGTCGTGACACCGAACCACTAATATTATGCCTTCTATAATACCCTGTACTCTCAGAGAAAGTTTTTGATCTTAATCCATGACCATTTATTGTTTGGAAGGGTTATTTTGATAAGTGAAGTCCTTTTTCCATGAAAAGGAGTGACAAGAAGTGGGAAATATGGAAGTGAAGTGTTTCAGGAAATCACAGTACGAAGAATTTCAGAGGGAATGTGCGGACCATGCCTTGGAAGTATGGTCTGTCAATTCAATCTTCTATTGAATTTGAGAAACTAAAATTACTGGAATCAAAGTATGGAAGGCAATATGCGAACCATGCATTGAAATAACAAACCATTTCTTTAATCGTCGATGGAAATCAACATATGTTGAGTTTCTATTTGTGAAAAATGGTTGACAAGATGGACCATCAATTGAATTAACGGTCTGTCAATTGTTCCGTCTCTGGGAAAATTATTGGCCAAAAAAGTTATTTCATTCTCCTTTTAAAATGTAATTTCGGATTCACCTCCTTTTTTTCACCCCAACTCGACCCCAATAGCTCCAAAAGCTCTCCAAAACCCTTCTAAGTATGCATAAACATCTTCCATGATCTTATAACACCAAACCACGATCTTCGCAATATTTTTACATTAAATCCTCTCTCTCTCCCCTAGCAAGTTCAAGAACAACTTTTGAGTTTCAAGACTTGGAATCTTGGGCGCTCCTCCTTCCTCGAAGGTAAGTAACTCACCTAAAACCTTGCATGAGTATTATTTTCTACTCTATAGGGATGTTCTAAGGTCAGAACTGATGTCATA
>JACEIK010009501.1:35577-49822 GCA_018107945.1 Datura stramonium
TTAAATTACTTACAAGTATCATATTTTATTAATTATATAGCAGTTATTTTAAATTTCTTCCAGTATATTTAAGATTAGGCCATTTTCTGCCTAAATTTTCACAATTTTTGTAATGCCCCGGAAATTGAAAATCTAATTCCGGGACTTAAATAAAAAAATCTGGAAAACTATAGAAATATTGCAGGACAGCCCACTGGATGAGTCGTTAAGCAACCTCACAACTCATTAGGTGAGCTATGAGGAGAAGGAGGGATAATGTGAAGGAGGGAAGCAGTGTACCTAACGAGGGACGTCACGAGTCGTGGTCACTGACCACGACCCGTTAAATTACTCGTGGTCAGGTCTGAGTTGGGAATATTTTGAGTTGACCAGTGTACTTGACGAGTGGGTGAAACAAGTCGTCGCCTATGGCAACGCCTTGTTAAGTGACTCGTTACCTAGTCTAGAGTTAAATCTTCAGCAGTGAACCAGTGTGTTCCACGAATGGTGACCACGAGTCGTGGACAGTGACCACAACTCGTTAGGTCCCTCGTGATAACATACTGAGGATCCCAGGCAGTGTACCTGATGGGAGTGACCACGACTCATGGTCAGTCACCACGACCCGTCTGGTCACCCATTAGGGGCACCTGAGTGTTTTTCTCTGCGAATTTCTAAGGGCTATTTAGTAATTTCCTATTCTCCTAAGCTCTAAAATACGTTGTTTTTAGCGTAAAATTAGACTTATTAGAGGGTTTGGACGGTTCCTGACCTCATTTTGACGATTATTCTCAGGAAACTTATTGAAAGTCCTCTCTAGAAACTCTCAAGCAAGCTTAGGGTTCTGATCTATTGCAGCAGTTCAAGTCCTCTTCTCTGGGTGAATTTTAGTCAGGTATGTGGGAATTTAACAAGGGGATTGTCCTTCCCTTGTGTCCCCCAAAATCCTACAATAACTCCCATATCAGTTTTAGCCCTGAGCTTTCGCATACGAATGAATTCCATGTTATTTTTCAATAATTTTGTCTGGAATAATATCAATGTTGGTTGTTCATATTATCTTCCTCAGTTCCAAATTAAATTGTCAATGTTTGTACAAAAAGTGAATGTAAGCCCTAACATTCGGGTAATGGATTTTGCTTATTAAATTTCATCTAGTGAATAGGAATGTTTTGGGCTGAATTTCTTAGAAATTCTTACTACATATTTTTTAATCAATTATTTCACTGATAAGAATGATTTTAGCCTTGTTGGATGAGATTTCTTTAATTCTTGAATTGTTTCTATATTTTGAAATTCCCGTATTGTTGGGATAAGTTGAGTTCTCTATTAGCTGCTAGTAGTTCCGACTAGTTAGAACATAGAGTCTCTTCAGAAAATTGTCAACTAATCAGTTTGAATTCAGTCTTATTTTGAGGTGTCAGTGGTGTCTCTCAGTTATCAGAACCAGACTTAGATTATAGTTTTTGGTCCATTAGGCGGTCATGACATTCTAGTATATAGCTCTGACCAGCCCCATGACCCCAGTTCAGTTACAACTTGTTCTTAGACGGTTACGACACTTCCAGAAAAGCAACTCTTACAAGTCTAGAACCCAGTTTCAGAATCTGGTCCGATAAGACTCTCAGGGTACATGCAGTTATACGTCCCTGACTAGTCTTGGACCCCAGTTTCGAGCTATCAGCTTAGTAGTTCAGTTTAGGTTTTTCAGTGGGAGTAGAACTTAGCACCGAGCAGGTCGGGGTTCCAGCGCACCCAGGTTCCCAAAACTAATTGCTAGCGTAGGTTACAATATTACTTGGCCTGGTTGGCCCCAGACTTTTGTGATCACTCAGTTCATGCCTTTATACCCTGGCAAGGTATATAGGGTCCTACCGGTGGGGTGTATACATCGAACTCTATGTCTAGCTCACGTGGTTTTATGTCGATTATAGACTCTCCCACTAGTCAGTCCAGTCCAGTTTCAAAATAAGAAGCTCATTTCAGTTTTATATCTAATAGTTTAACTCAGTTTAGTACAGTATCTTATATTCAGTATTTTAGACTTAGGGCATGTCCTTCACCATTAGACAGGGTCATCTTTACCATTTTAGATTATATCAATAGTTCAGTTCAGCTTACTTGTTGGTCATTTTGTGTCATTTCAGTTCAGACTTTATATTCAGTTATGTTTCTCCCACTTACTCAGTACATTAAAAGTACTGACGCACACTTTTATGCTATATCATTTCATGATACGGTTGCAGGTTCTCAAACTCAGCACCGTTAGTTGCCATAACTCAGATTCTCCATCTCAGCAGTGAAGTGTGAGTCCTCATCATCCGAGGGCATTATTTCTTTCTTTCAGTCATTTATTAGTTTCAGACAGACATGATTTTTAGATTTATTAGTATTATTCAAGTGTTTTGAACTTTATATTGTCAGACTTGTTTTTCATAAATGCTTTATGATATTGTTTCAAAGTTTCGTTGTGCATGTTTACTCAGAATACTAGTGTATGATAGATCAAGGGTCGACGTGGGGTCACTTGTGACTTCAAGAACTATGTTACGTCCAAGGTGTAGTCTCGGTGTATGACAAACTTAGTATCAGAGCACTAGGTTTAGAGTATCCTTGGAATATCTGAAAGCCGCATCGAGTAGAGTCCTTTTTATGGGTGTGAAGCGCGCCACACTTATGAAGAGGAGGCTACGAGATGTTATTAGGAAAAATCTTTTTTGTTCATATTCTTTATAGTGCATTAAAGTTCAATTCCAGAAATTCCCTTCTAATTCATGCTCTATTTCATTTAAGTGAACCATGCCTCCCAAACGTGGTAATGGAAGAAGGACTAGTAATGTCAACAGACCTGCCCCATTAGCCCCGGAAGCTCCTCAGGATGAATCCCTATCCACCGGCGAATTCAGGGAAGCCATTCAATTGCTGGATCAAACAGTCACCAACCAGGTGAACCGGCAGGTGGTTTCAGTAGCCACAAATGGGTTTGCAGCTGCTGCTCGGGTGTGGGATTTTACCCAGATGAACCCTCTAAATTTTTATGGAACGAAGGTGGGAGAGGACCCACAAGGGTTTGTAGATGAGATTAGAAAGATCAACCGAATTATGGGTGTCTAAAAGTGCTAATTTGGCTACCTACCAGCTGAAAGGAGTATCCAAAGTCTGGTGTGACTAGTGGAAGGAAGGACGGCCAATGGAAGAAGGACCAGTGGAGTGGGAAGAATTCTACACAGCTTTCCTGGACATGTTTTTCCCTCGGGAGCTGAGTGAGGCTAAGATGGCGGAATTTATGAATTTTCGTCAGGGCAATAGAATAGTGGAGGAATATGCTCTAGAGTTTACCAGACTATCAAAGTATGCTCCGAAGATGGTAGCCGAGACAAGGGCGCGCATGTTGAAGTTCGTAAATGGAGTATCTAATCTGGTCCTCAAAGAGTGCAAGACGGCAATGCTAATCAAGGATATGGACCTCTCTAGCTTAATTGTGTATGCCCAGTAGATTGAAGCCGAAAAGTTGAAAGATATGGAACGTAAGAATAAATGATCAAGGACTGGCAAGTTATATTTCAGTCATCAGAGGTCTAGCGGTAGTAGCCGCCCACAGCAACGGCCCCAACACCTAGTTCAGCCAGGGCCCCAATCTTTCGATCCCGCCAAAATCGGAGGGGTGGGTCATCTGGCACTCAGTCTCAAGCTCACAGTACCGGGAACAAGTATCCAGCTTGTCCAAAGTGTGGTAGGAATCACCCAGGAGAATGCCTTCAGGGACGAGAGGGCTGCTTTGGGTGTGGACAACTTGGATACAGTCTTAGGGAGTGCCCGTCATAGGGTGAGGGAGATCACAATCTACCACATCATCAGCTCCAGCAGGTCAACCAGCCCAGCAGGCTAACACGTCAGGTACAAATGGCGGTCGGCGCCAAAATCATTTCTATGCTCTATCTTCCCGTTAGGATCAGGAAAGCTCACCTGATGTAGTTACTAGTATTTTATGTCTCTTCCATATAGACGTATATTACATCTTAGATCCAGGATCTACTCTTTCTTTCGTGACTCCTTATACAGTGGTTCAGTTCAATATAAGTCCAAAGGTCCTCTCAGAAACCATTCTCAGTCTTCACCGCAGTTAGCGAGTCAGTTAGAGCCAGCCGGGTGTATAGAAATTGCCCTGTCTCAGTCCTGAGCAAAGTAATTCTAGCTGATCTTGTAGAGCTAGACATGGTCGACTTCGACCTTATTCTCTGCATGGATTGGTTACACTCCTGCTATGCCTGAGTTGATTGCAAAACTAGAGTTTTCAAGTTCCAGTTTCCTAATGAGCCAATATTAGAATGGACGGGCAACAGTTCGACGCCTAAGGGTAGGTTTACTTCCTACCTTAAGGCCTAGAAACTCATTTCCAAAGGATGTCTATAACATCTAGTTCGGGTGAAGGATTTAAACTCTGAGACCCCAACCATCCAGTCAGTTTCAGTAGTCAATGAGTTCCCAGATGTTTTTCCTGAGGATCTTCCCGGAGTTCCCCCTGAACGGGAAATAAATCTCCTCCCAAATACTCAGCCCATCTCCATCCCTCCTTATAAAATGGCTCCAGCTAAGATTAAGGAGTTGAAGGAGCATCTAAACGATCTTCTTTATAAGGGTTTTATCAGACCCAACATCTCTCCCTAGGGTTCTCCAGTGCTATTCATACGTAAGAAAGACGGTACCCTCAGAATATGCATAGATTACCGTCAGCTGAAAAAAGTCACAGTCAAGAACAAATATGCCCTTCCTAGAATTGATGACCTGTTCGACCAGCTTCAGGGAGCCAGTTGTTTCTCCAAGATCGATCTCAGGTCAAGATACCATTAGTTAAGGCTCAGAGAGTGTGACATACTGAAAACAGAATTCAAAACTCGGTATGGTCACTACGAGTTTATGTGATATCCTTTGGACTCACAAACGCCCCTACAACCTTTATGGACCTAATGAACAGAGTCTTCAAGTAGTACCTAGATATGTTCGTCATTGTATTTATCAATGATATTCTGGTGTACTCCAGAAATGAGGAAGAGCATGCCAATCACCTAATGTTAGCATTACAGACCCTCAGAGACCGCTAGTTGTTTTCCAAATTCAGTAAGTGTGAATTCTGGTTGAGGTCCGTGACTTTCTTAGGTCATGTGGTTTCAAGCGAAGGAATACGAGTAGACCCTCATAAGATAGCAGTAAAAGATTGGCCCAGACCTACCTCTCCTACTGAAATTAGGAGTTTCCTAGACTTAGCGGGTTACTACCGATGGTTTGTGGAGGGTTTCTATTCTATAGCCTCCCCTCTGACTAAGTTGACTCATAAAAAGGTGAAATTTCAATGGTTGGATGAGTGTGAGAAGAGTTTCCAGTAGTTGAAGACTCGACTCACTACCGCTCTAGTTTTGAACTTTCCAGAAGGAATAGATAGGTTGGTTGTTTATTGTGATGCTTCCAGAGTTAGACTTGGTTGCATTCTGATGCAGTGGGGTATGCCTCTAGACAACTCAAAGTTCATGAGAAGAATTATCCACCTCATTACTTGGAGTTGGCAATGGTGGTGTTAGCGCTAAGAATGTGGAGGCATTAGTTATATGGAGCTCACATAGATGTATTTACAGATCATAAGAGTCTTCAGTACGTGTTCATCCAGAAGGACCTAAACCTGTGATAAAGAAGGTGGTTAGAGCTCCTGAAAGACTACGACATGAGTGTACTGTATCACCCGTGCAAAGCCAATGTGGTGGTTGACGCCCTAAGCAGGTGGTCTATGGGAAGTGTAGCTCAAATTGAGGAAGGTAAGAAGGACCTAGCGAAAGAAGTTCACAGGCTAACGTGATTAGGGGTGCAGTTGGTGGATTCAGTTGAAGGTGGCGTGGTAATGCAAAGCGGGTCGGATTCATCCTTGGTAGTAGAAGTTAAGTCTAGACAAGATGAAGATCCAGTTCTACTTAAACTTAAAGAAACAGTCCTCAGAAAAGAGGTTGAGGCTTTCTCCTAAGGGGGAGATGGGGTGCTTCGTTACCACGACAGATTGTGCGTGCCGGATGTTGGTGAGTTGAGATAGCATATAATCGATGAGGCACACAGCTTGAGATACACCATTCACCCCGGTGCTACCAAAATGTACCGCGATTTGTGGGATATTTACTAGTGGAATGGCATCAAGAGAGAGATTGTTGAATTTGTAGCTAAGTGCCCAAACTGCCAGCAAGTTAAAGTAGAGCACCAGAGATCAGGAGGTATGGCCCAGGATATTAGCATACCCACATGGAAGTGGGAAGAAGTAAACATGGACTTCATTACGGGTCTACCTCGGACTCGTCAACAACATGCCTCAATCTGGGTAGTAGTAGACCGAATGACTAAGTCAGCATATTTCCTCCCAGTCAAAACCACTGATTCAACTGAGGACTATGTTAAACTTTATATTTGGGAGTTGGTTAGACTTCATGGGGTGCCATTCGCCATTATTTCAGACAGGGATACCCAGTTCACCTCCCATTTCTGGAAGTCTTTTCAGAAGGGACTTGGCACTCAGGTCAAGCTCAGTACAACTTTTCACCCATAGATAGATAGGCAAGCTGAGCGGACTATTCAGACTCTACAAGATATGCTAAGAGCATGCACGATTGATTTTAAGGGTAATTAGGATGACCATCTGCCTCTTATCGAGTTTGCGTACAACAACACTCACCATTCTAGTATGTAGATGGCCCCGTTTGAAGCATTGTATGGTAGAAGGTGTAGATCCCCTATAGGATGGTTTGAAGTCGGTGAAGCTACCCTGATAGGGCCAGACTCGGTTCACAAGGAAATGCAGAAAGTTCATCTTATCCGAGAAGGGTTGAAAACAACTCAGAGTCGCCAGAAATCTTATGCCGATGTGTGGAGAAGAGAGTTGGAGTTTGCAGTTGATGACTGGGTATACCTGAAAATTTCTCCCATGAAAGGGATGAGGAGGTTTGGAAAGAAGGGGAAGCTCAGTCATAGGTATGTAGGATCTTATAGAATTTTGAGGCGTATCGATAATGTGGCTTATGAACTAGAGTTACCTTCATAACTAGGAGATGTACATCCAGTTTTCCATATGTCACTTTTGAAGAAGTGCATCGAAGATCCAACCTCAGTTGTGCCATTGGAAAGTGTAGAAATAAAAGATAGTCTCTCATATGAGGAAGTACCAGTCTAGATCCTTGACCGTCAGGTGCGTAAGCTGCGGAACAAGGAAATAGCTTCAGTCAACGTCTTATGGAGAAATCAACAGGTTGAGGGAGCTACGTGGGAGGTCGAAGCAGATATGATGGCCAAATACCCGCACTTGTTCCCTACTAGCCCCAATACAACTTGAGATATTAGCTATGACCCTAGAACTCAGTTTAGTTTTCATGACTCAGTTCAAATGTTCAAGTCTCTTTTATGTTTTTGAATGTATGTATGATAAGTAAATCTAGTTTAGTTATGTATTTTGAAATGGAGGTATTCATTTTGGCAGTTTGAAGTCAAATGAGCAGTACTTGGAAATTTTGATTGCTATTTTTTTGCTTCCTTTGTGTTTTCTAACATTCGAGGAAGAATGTTTACAAGGGAGAGATATTGTAATGCCCCAGAAACTAAAAATCTAATTCCAGGACTTAAATAAAAAAATCTAGAAAACTGCAGAAATGTTGTAGGACGGCCCACCTAACGAGTCGTTAAGCAACCTCACGACTCATTAGGTGAGCCATAAGGAGAAGGGGGGATAATATAAAGGAGGGAGGCAATGTACCTAACGAGAGACGTCTCGAGTCGTGGTCATTGACCACGACCCATTAGGTCACTCGTGGTCAGGTCTGAGTTGGGAATATTTTGAGTTGACCAGTGTACTTGCTGAGTGCGTGAAACGAGTTGTCACCTGTGGCAATGGCTCGTTAAGTGACTTATTACCTAGTCTAGAGTTAATTCTTAAGTAGTGAACCAATGTGGTCCACGACTGGTCAGGTCCCTCATGATGACCTACTGAGGATCCCAAGCAGTGTACCTGACGAGAGTGACCACGAGTCATGGTCAGTCACCACGACCCATTAGGTCACCCATTAGGGGCACCTGATAGTTTTTCTCAGCGAATTTCTAAGGGATATTTAGTAATTTTATATTCTCCTAAGCTCTAAACTACGTAGTTTTAAGTGTAAAATCAAATTTATTAGAGGGTTTGGATGGTTCCTCCCCTCATTCTCGTGATTATTCTCAGGAAACTTATCGAAAGTCCTCTCTAGAAACTCTAAAGCAAGCTTAGGGTTCTCATCTATTGCAGCAGTTCAAGTCCTCTTCTCTGGGTAAATTTTAGTCAGGTATGTGGAAATTCAACAAGGGAATTATCCTTCCCTTGTGTCCCCTACAATCGTACCATAACTCCCATATCAGTTTTAGCCTTGAACTTTCGAATACGAATGAATAAAAATTTATTTTTCGTTAATTTTGCCTGGAATAATATCCATGTTGGTTGTTTATATTATCTTCCTCAAATCCAAATTAAATTGTCAATGTTTGTACAAAAAGTGAATGTAAGCCCTAACATTCGGGTAATGATTTTTTCTTATTAAATTTCATCTAGTGAATGAAGAATGTTTTGGGATGAATTTCTTAGAAATTCTTACTACATATTTTTTGAGAAATTATTTCACTGATAAGAATGATTTTACCCTTGTTGGATGAGATTTCTTTAATTCTTGAATTGTTTCCATATTATGAAATTCTCGTATTATTGGAATAAGTTGAGTTCTGTATTAGGCGCTAGTACTTCAGACCAGTTATAACATAAAGTCTCTTCAGAATCTTTCAGAAAATTGTCAACTGATAAGTTTGACTTTAGTCTTATTTCGAGGTGACAGTGGTGCCTCTCAGTTAATAGAATTAGACTCAAATTATAGTTTTTGTTCCATTAGGCGGTCATGACATTCTAGTATATAGCTCTGACCAGCCCCTAGACCCCAGTTCAGTTACAGCTTATTCTTAGATGGTTATGACGCTTCCAGACAAGCAGCTCTGACTAGTCTAGAACCCTGTTTCAGAATCTTGTCTGATAAGACTCTCAGGGTACAAGCAGTTATACGTGCCTGACTATTCTTAGACCCCAGTTTCGAGCTATTAGCTTAGTAGTTCAGTTTAGGTTTTACAGTGGGAGTAGAACTTAACACCGAGCGGGTCGGGGTTCCAGCGCACCCAGGTTCCCAGAACTACATTTCCAGCGTAGGTTACAATATTACTTGGCCTAGTTGGCCCCAGACTTTTGGGATCACTCTGTTCATGCCTTTATACCGTGGCAAGGTATATTTGGTCCTACCAGTGGGGTGTATACATCAAATTCCATGTCTAGCTCACATGGTTATATGTCAGTTATAGACTCTCCCACTAGTTAGTCCAGTCCAGTTTCAAAATAAGCAGCTCATTTTAGTTCTAGTTCTATTAGTTTAACTCAGTTCAGTACAACATCTATTATTCAGTGTTTCAGACTAAGGGCATGTCCTTGACCATCAGACAGGGTCATCTTAACCATTTTAGATTACATCAGTAGTTCAGTTCAGCTTACCTTTGGTCATTGCATTTCATTTCAGTTCACACTTTATATTTAGTTATGTTTCTCCCACTTACTTAGTATATTCAAAGTACTGACACATACTTTTTATGTTGTATCATTTTATGATACAGTTGTAGGTTCTCAGACTCAGCATCGTTAGTTGCAAGCCGCTCAGATTCTCAACCTCAACAGTGAAGTGGGAGTCCTCATCATCCGAGGGCATTATTTCTTTCTTTCAGTCATTTATTAGTTTCAGTTAGACTTAGATTTAGCTGGGGGCTTGTCCCAACAACTCCTCTATTAGATGGCTTTCAGACAGACATGATTTTCAGATTTATAAGTATTATTCAAGTGTTTAGAATTTTATGTTCTGAGACTTGTTTTTAATAAATGTTTTATGATATTGTTTCAAAGTTCCACTATGTATGTTTACTCAGAATACCAGTGTATGATAGATCAAGGGTCGACTTGGGTCACTTGTGACTTCAAGTACCGTGTTACATCGAAGGTGTAGTCTGGGTGTGTGATAGTCTTAACCTATTTTTATCAAATCTGGTCATATTTTTTAAATCTAATTCAATTCAATTAAAACCTACCCATTTACCCAACCCGCGACCCGCACTCATACCCACAACCCGACCCATCTTCCCTAGAACTAATCCTAGTCGTTCATCTAACTTAATCTAACAACCGAAATCAAAACCCTACCTATTTCCTTATTTTTCAATATACCCCCGCCTCAAACCTAAACCTAATCTTCCTTTTCCCATTTTCTCTTCAACATCCGCCGAAACACCCCTCTTACTCTCCTCTCTATCTCCCTTCTCCGACCTCCCCCTCATCTGTTACGACGAAACATTCAACGTCGGCAGACCAGACCACAATAATGCCACGTACCACCAGCCGCACTCACTCCCCCTCAAACCTTCTCTCTCCCTCTCCCACTCTCCTCGTCCTGCTCACTGTAAGAACATCACCGCACCTCCCCCTGCCTCGTCCATCTCCTCAATCCGACAAATCCCACCAGCTGCACTTGTCTTTGTCCTCTAGAAACCAAATTGGCTCAGCACCTTCACCATCCTCACCACTCCACTATCTTCATTTTATTCCTCTCCTCAGGCTACCCATACCCTACCCTCAACCAAATTTCTTATTATTACATTTTTATTTTAAAGAATACAATTCTCATTGATTTGACAATGAAGAGCCTTTTCATGATTTATGTAATTTTCTTGCTCGTTTTATTATCTGTGTTAAAAAAAAATCATGCAGTGAGGACTAGTTATTGATAGATTTGTCACAAATCTAGTCGTTACACAGTTCTCTAATTTTTGGAAGCCTCAATATTCTTCTTCCCATTTTATTCTTGCTTTGCTAAATCTAAAATTTATTGTTGCTTGTATGAAAGTACTTAGATTGTTATTCTTAGATGCCATATTTTAGTTTCTTCCATGCTGATCTGATTTAATTTATTCTACTTATTTTTACGTATATATCACTGTTCTTGTTAAAATACTCTTTGAGGATCATTTGTTATTTGTTCTGTGTTTTTTTCGGGACGAACATGTATACATACTCAGTAGTCGATTATTTTTACCTTCCGTTAATGTTTTGATGTTTCCCCTTTCCCTTCATTGCTAGTGGTAAACTCATTGAAATTTCATGAAAGTATTTGACTTTTTTTGCCTCTAATCACTTGGTCTCTTGGGAGAATTGGGTAAAATTAAAATGTCACTATAAATTGCTATAATAATTAATTCATGATTAAGGTGTGATACATATTTATTGCTTTCTCAAGACTCTTTGTTTAAGTGAACTCTGTTGATTTAGATTTGATTTAGTTAATAATCCTTATATGATTGCCTCAATAATTTTTTTTATTTAAAAAATTATCATGCTAAATATGGTAATTTAGAATCAAATTTGCATATTAGGAGTAATTTCTTGTATTCAACATATTATGGCAAGTTATTTTCATTTTTTATTTTCCTTGACTAGTCAATATATAATATGTGACTATTATATTCTAAAATTATTTTCATATTATGATTGTCATAATTGATTGAAGGCACACCCTAAGATTTTACTCCTACAATAGACACCCATTATGATAGGTTAATATTTATTTGACAGTTCGATTAATTAACTTTTGCTAAGATCTCTTTCCTTTTAACTTGCCTCATTCAAGAAAAAGATTTTAATAACTAAGTTTTTGTTTATCCTCAGAATCTGTTAATTATGGTAAATAAAGATTTATTGATGGATCTTGATTTCTAATTTTTATTAATTAAGAAAAAAATAATTTCATGACTTATTCTCATGGAATGTTTTATTCTCCTCCCTTAATTGATTTAGTATAAATACTTATTTGGTTTGCCTTTTATTTGATTCATTATTTATTTATTTATTTATAGTAAATATTTGATATAGTTTCAACTTTTACTAATTAAGGAAAAGATGGTTGATTGATGATTTCTCTCCTTCACTAAGTTAGTATTTGTCCGTTTATGGAAATTATTGTTTAGTATGGACTGATTTCGTCTATCTGTTCAAGGAAAGGATTCCTTTCATTAATTAGGCTTACTATTGTTATTTCCTTTAATTCCTTTTTCATTAACTATTTAAACAGGCCTCCCTTTCTTTTCAAATCACTCGAACATTATCAAAAGACTTGAAAATTACTATTGTTCTGTTCTTTGCTCTATTAATTTTATAACTCCTTTACCCCTCCTCAACACAATCACTTCTCGGAATCCATGAGATTCTTGTGATCTCGATGTTTTAAGGTTCGGGTCTCATCTGCTGAAGAAGTCTCTTTAAAATCACCGGTATTTTCTCTGCTTTATTTGTTGGAAATACGATATTATCTTCATTACTATTTTACCGGTTAGTTCACTTCTCTTGCTAATTTCGATATTACACTATGTGAACTTGTTACTTTCATCAGGTTATAATAAATGTGGATTTTATATATCTTTGTGTGTTCTTTATGGCTTACAATATATGTCTGAATAATGTAACATAACATGTTTGTATGCTTGAATAAATACTTTTTTTTAGAAAATATTTAATTAAATAAGTTGTGTTTCTTGACTTTGGTATATATATACATTTGTACGTGCAACTTTTTCCATATAGCTTGTTTAACAGGTTACTCTTGAATTGGAATGAAGAGTTTGCTGGGATCGGAGGGACTATAATCTTAGTTGATTTAACTTTACTTTTATATGATATGATGTATTTATTTAATTACTTTATTTTTGTCAATATGTAATAATGTAAATAAATGCTGATAAATAGAGGAAAGGAGCTTATGGGGGCGGGTGATTGTATGTTTCTTTACTGCTTCCTTAACTGCTAATTGAGAATCAATTAGAAAACTTTCCTATAGGAATAAAAAACATGAATATTTTGTAGAAATAATGCCTATATAACCTTAAATAATTAATTCGAAGTGTGTTTTATGTTTAAATTTTAGCAACAATTCCTATAGGAATTAAAACGAACCTGATTGTTTTACTATAAATTATGTATATAGGAATTAAATAATGTGTGCAAACTCCTCTTATTACTCAACCTAGAAATCGTGTCAGCATAATAGGTTTCAACATACTAATTGCTTAGGAGAGGTACCTATAGATATTCTGTGTTAAAATATATTTTAACTTTGGGAATTCTACAAAAAAAAATGAATTTGAATCTTTTATGTTATGTCTAATATTTGACTATTTGGTTTGAATATTTAATTATATAATACTAGAAATCCTGTCAAGTAGGTTTTTCATGAACGTAACTAGAAGTAAAAGCACATAAATCTGGTAATACCATAATAACGTTTATAGATAAGAATCTGCTCATAATGACGTTTCTTCTTATAGTATTTGAAAAGGAAAAAAACATAATCTGTAAATCTTTGATGTGATTATATGGATTATAATATTGACTATTTCCTTTTAAACTGTGAATCATGCCTATAGGATAAGATACCAACTTGTTTAAATCATACCTCTTATTTAACTGCTACATTATGTTCTACCTATTTCAAACTGGAATTCCTTTTACATTCAAATTCGTTCTCAATAATCTGTCCACACATTACGAAATAATTTGAAGTTGTATCACATTACATACTACGTATATAATGTCTGATAATTCTGCATTACATATCATGTTTATAGGATTTACTTCCACTCATTTACAAATCATGCCCATAGGTTTAACATAGAAGCTTACGTGAGACCTTTGTATGTTAATTATATTCTTTGATTTTATTTGCTGCTTGGCGTTTAATCACCTTTAAAAACCTTAAGAATTCTAGACCCAAAAAATCTAATATAGTAGTCCAACGCCTCTTGGATATTAAGTTTGGGACGGGTAGGCAAATGCTAAGGTGTTAGTTTCTCTTTTATTGTCTAGAATGCTTTATGATTAATAATTAACTAATCAGGTGGATAGTGGAACAGATAGTCTGTGCCTGCTGAATAATACGAGCAATCTAAATGGTTGCAAGGTTTTATTTAAGTTGCACGGGGTGATCCCATTAGGTTAAAATAACCCTCCTTTTATCGCAGAATTATGTCTGATCTGATTCCTTTCAGGGATACATAGGGGCCTCTTTGAGGTACGGTCCAATATTTTTAAATTTTATTTATTTGTTTGTTGCGTTTTCTTGTATGTATTTCACCAATGCCTTTATTGTAT
>JACEIK010009502.1:0-39700 GCA_018107945.1 Datura stramonium
TGTTGAAGTTAAGTCAAGGAAGGATGAAGATCCCATACTGCTTAAGCTAAAAGAAGTAGTTCTCAGAAAAGAAGTGGAGGCTTTCTCCAAAGGGGGAGATGGTGTGCTCCGTTACCAGGGTAGACTATGTGTACCAGATGTAGGTGACTTGAGAAAACAAATACTGTCAGAAGCACACAGTTCCATATATTCTATCCACCCAGGTGCCACTAAGATGTACTGTGATCTAGGGGATATTTACTGGTGGAATGACATGAAAAGAGACATCAGAGAATTCGTGGCTAAGTGCCCGAACTATCAGCAGGTTAAGATGGAACATCAAAGACCTAGGGGTATGACTTAGGATATCAACATACCCATATGGAAGTGGGAAGAAGTGAATATGGACTTTATTACAGGTCTACCTCGCACTCGCTGGCAGCATGACTCAATTTGGGTGATAGTAGACCAGATGACCAAGTCAACACATTTCCTCCCAGTTAAAAATACAGGCTCAACTGAGGATTATGCTAGGCTGTACATCTGGGAGTTAGTCAGACTGCATGGAGTGCCCTTTTCCATTATTTTAGATAAAGGTACCCAGTTCACCTCATATTTCTAGAAGTTATTTCAGAAAAAGGACTCGGTACCCAGGTCAAGCTCAGCATAACTTTTTACCCTCAGACGGATGGACAAGCTGAGCAGACTATTCAGACCTTAGAAGATATGCTGAGAGGTTGTGTGATTGATTTCAAGGGTAGTTGGTATGATCACTTGCCTCTCATTGAGTTTGCATACAACAACAGCTACCACTCCAATATTTAAATGGCCCTATTTGAGGCATTATATGGTAGGAGATGTATGTCTCATATAGGGTGGGTTGAAGTTGGTGAAGCTACCTTGATAGGGCCAGACTCAGTTCATGAAGCTATGCAAAAGGTGCAACTTATCAGGAAAAGGTTTAAAACAGCACAACGCGGACAGAAATCTTATGTTGATGTGAGGAGGAGAGAGTTAGAATTTGCTATGAATGATTGAGTTTACCTAAAAATTTCACCCATGAAGGGGATGATGAGGTTTGTAAAGAAAGGAAAACTCAGTTTGAGATGTGTAGGACCTTATAGGATTCTGAGGCGAATTGGCATTGTGGCATATGAGTTAGAATTACCCCCAGAGTTAGCATCTGTGCACCCAGTCTTCCATGTGTCACTGTTGAAGAAGTGCATTGGTGATCCGAGCTCAGTTATGCCACTAGACACTATGGGAGTGAAGGATAATCTCTATTACGAAGAGGTCCCAGTTCAGATCCTAGACCGTCAGGTCCGTAAGCTGAGGAATAAGGAAATTTCTTTAGTGAAAGTATTGTGGAGGAACCAACTAGTTGAGGGAGCCACATGGAGGCAGAAGTAGACATGATGGCCAAAAACCCTTATTTATTCCCTTCTAGTTCAGCTTCAGCATCGGGTATCAAATTCCTCCTTAGTACTCTATTCAGTTTCATGTTCTGTTCATGTGCCCCATTTTCATTCATGTCTATGTATGTATGTCTTATTCATGAATTCAGTAAAGCTATAAAGTTCAGTCCGGAGTCAGACACTCCGTGAGAATCTAGCTTAAATAGTTTAGTATTTGGTATGATGATTGCATTTCTAAGCTTTTCAGTGTATTTACCAACATTGGGGGAAGAATGTTCCCAAGGGGGAGATATTCCAATACCCCAAGAACCCTAAGTTTAGAACCGGGAGTTAAAACAGAGAAAATAGAGTTTTCTGTACGAGGTCACAGGATGAGTCTATCACGCCCCACCTTGTGAGGCATGACTGGCACCTAATGCCATACTGGAATCTGGGCTGACCTAGATGGGAATAGGCACCTTTGGGGCATACTAGCGAGTCAAAAATCAAGAAAACAAACTACTATATCTCGACTGTAAACACAGCCTCGGGCCGACAAGGCTACGCAGCACCCTTAAAGAAAAATAACTAACCCAGCTAACATTACCTTAATAGGGATTTTATGCAGGTCGACAAGACCACCATGCTGTCTAGTTATAACAAGAATGAAAACAAGCGGCTATACTAGGCCCCACATGGCCAACACATAAAATAAGACATACATGGGCCCCACACGGCCAACGACAACCAACTAACTTAAGACTGTAGTCTGCAAGCCTCTAAGAATAGAAATAATAGTTGGAAAAGGGCCCCAGTCTACCCAAATTCTATATAAATAAAAGATTGTAATCTCTACAACCTGGCAACTCTGAAAGAAAGTAGCTACCCAATCTGCTGACTCTAAATGGCTCCTAGGAGATCTCACAATTTGTTTGTCTAAACCTGTAGGCAAGTAATACAGCGCCCCATAGTTGGGCATCAGTATAATATGTACCGAATATGTAAGGAAGTAATAAAAGCTGAATAGGAGCTCGTAAAGATTGAAAGTAAGTAGAGGGAAGGGGTAGAAATTAACCTGTAAGTGTTCTTATTCCTAAACTGTATCTAGTAAAACACTACACATATATGAGCTAAGAATGTACAATTACATATTCATAAGCTACAGCTAACAAACGAGCATACAAACAAGAACCTAACCTAGTACCCACAAGCCTGGAAAGTACAAGCAACACAGAAATAACCTACTGGGACCCCTATAAGCCCTGGCAAATACAATTCAATATATATACCCCTATCCAGGTTTTCTGATCCTACTGGTTCTATAGCCAACCTACCTAGCTTATGGGTCTGCATCTGAGCCCGCTGGACTCCTATAATTGTGTTTATGCCCAGTGGGATCCTGTAACTACACCCTGGGTACCAGGCTTGACGAGGGTCAGTGATACCGATACAACATATAATAGTAGTCCAACCATGGTATGGACTGTAATAAGGCCTTGTCCTGAATATAGTCCCTAGGGACATCACATAGCTCCTTGGATCAACATCATATAGCCCCTCTAGGCAACATCATATAGACCCATAGGCGATGACACAGTTAGCAACCCTGAAGTTGTATATGGAAGGTTGTCCTAGGTGAGGGCAATCCCAATCGATGTGCTACACTAAAGTCTCAATCTAGCCACTCAAAAGGCGTATCAGGATTTTTAGGCCTAACGTGACCATTTCTCACCCCTAGAATAGTCTGTATAGCTATAAGCAGGCACACCCCGTGTATCTGTATCTAATTAGAGGATTGCTGATAGTAATCATAATCTCTAATGGTCCATACCGGATAGGGCGAGGTCTGGAGTGGCCTAAACGATACTCTTTATTTTCGGAAAACTATAGCTCATTAACCATTGTAGGGTCACAGACGACCAATTACTTAGCTCCCTTGCTTAGAACAACTATAAGGCTGCTACTGATCGGGCATGATCCTGAGCAGTCAGCCCCTAAACTCCCACAGGCAGTTTACCATAATTATTAGCCTGAAAGTAATATTATACTAACATAGTTCTAGTCCCTTGGACCTTAACTTGGTCTATTAAGATTTCATATGCCTTATCTGGGTGATCCTTGACCTCATAGGCATGTTTTATCTGTGCTTAGCCGTTCTCAGCAACCTATACCTGAGTATCTTATCAAAGCAGACTTGGGCGTTGGCCCCACATCTAACTATTAATAAATTCCCCCCTAGGGTATCCACTAATCTATCATATGCTTATCAACTGGAATGGTGTCCTAAGCGACTGGTATGACATGCACTAAGTCAACTTAAACTAACATCCATTGAAAAATCTAATTATATGGCAGGATGACCCTCAACTCACTAGGCAAATCTAGTGCCACTGACTCTAGGGTAAGACCACTCTATCCAAATTCTGTCCCTGGAGGTGTCAAAGTATGTCAATGGCCTCCAGGAAAGTTTTACTAACAATATAGGCGCCAAACTGGAGTTATATCGCCAAGATGCGTCTATGCTATTCAACTTAATAACTCAGGCCCAATAACTATCCACGAGCTTCTAAGGCTTAGGCCTGACAATAAAACATCCAATTCTACTAACATAGTGAATAGAAAAACAGAGGAGTTTCTATGACGCTTCAAGCGTCAGTCACACTTAACACATTCTTTCCCAAAAAGGGATACTGTGATATATTCTTCATACATTTTATAGCAGCTAACCACAACATATGTACTAGTAATCTACTGATAGCAGCTAATCACGACATGCCTGATCCTTATATACTAGCAGCAGCTAATTACAACATATAGGATCATTATCTATGTTCAAAACATAGGTCGTATCCCTATACGACGAGAATAACTTGCCGAAGGAATAAGCCTTAACATACCTCAAATGTCGATTCTTGTTTAACTTGCGAGTTTAAACTTTTAAACGGCGGTTCCACCCAACTGCGATCCCTATGCTGAGAGAATAGGCTAATTTCAATACTAAATTTGGTAAGTAATGATAACTTTCGATTATAGTATTAAGTATAATTCAATTCCGAATAACTAGGCCGAAAACCTACAATTTCTCGATAGTTCATAAGGGAGAAACACTTACTTAATGTCTGTGGCCATTTAGGATTCAATTTGGAGTAATTTTGATAACTTTTGCTTAACAAGGTTCCGGTATGCCGAGCGAATTTTCAAGAAGTAACTCCGTAGATATGCTTCCCGTAGGTTTAAAACTTGTTACCGGAAGTTAATTTGTGTTTGGACGACATTCGATAGCGTAATTTGATGAAAAATTGATGAACCTCCCATGCCTCCTCTGTTCTTGGTCGAGGTTTATCTTAAAATAATTTAAATTCCACTAAGGATGACTTTATATAGGCATAGGCGGTGGCAGGACTGACGCCCGCGCTGCCCAGCGTGCAGGCAAGGCCGGAGCCTCGCACTGCCCATGGCGCAGGCAAGGTCGGCGCCCCGCACTGCCCATCATGTAGGGGGCATGGCGTGTCACGCTGGCACTTTGTTCCCCGATCCCATCCGACCCTACTTTCAAGGTTCTTCCCACACGCGTCAAGCTCTCTTACTCGACACAACCCACGCGTACACCTACTAACCGTTAATATTATACTGGGTGTAACAGCGTCATCCAATGACCTGTGAGGTGCAACACGAGTCGTTGGGTGACTGGTGGGGAAGAGTTTGGACTTGGTTGAAATTTTAGGTTTTGAGGTGACCACGAGTCATGGTCACCACCACGAGTCGTCAGGTGGCCTGTGGTCAAGGATTGATTGAAGGAGGAAGAATTTCCGTAGTGCATCTAATGACTAGTCACCACGAGTCGTGGTGTCCCTCGTGGTGACCAGTGTTGACAAGTTCCAGTGCAGAAAATAAGGAGATGACCACCAGTCATGTTCCAAGGGATGAGTAATCCAATCCCTCATGGGGACTGGCAATGTGCAATTTTCTGCGAAAATTTTAAGGGCTTTTTCGTAATTTTCTAAACTCCTAGACTCTAAACTACGTCGTGTTGGGCACATTTTGTAGATAATTAAAGGGATAATCAACTAAATCCCTCTCACTTTCACTCAACTCTCGATCTTCCAAAATAATAAGTTCTTGTTACGCAGTTAGTCTTTCAAGAGCAAGCTAAGGCATTCGACTTTCTCCTCGGATTTTCGCAAGAATTTTCTCAGGAATCCTTCACTAGGTATGTTAGAACTTAGAAAGGGAATTGTCCTTCCCATGTGCCCCGAAAATCCATCAAAATTTTCTTATCAGTTCTAAGCCCTGAGTTTTAGAATGTGAATAAACTTTCAGCCAGATTCTATCTATATCATGTGGAATATTATTCATGTTAACTGTAGTAAGATTTCCACTATCTTGAAACTATGTTTATGCTTGTTCCTGTAAGTGGATTCTAGCCCTAGCTTTTGAATGTAGTAAATTAGAGTCTTGCATATTTGGTTAGTTATGCATGTTGCTTGATTCTATCAGTGTTGGGATTCCTACGTTGTTAATATCAGTTGTATCTCAGTCAGTTCATGCTAGTCCATTTTTAGTCAGAATACTAGCCTACTCAATATTTTTCAGAAATGTAAGCTGATTAGTTTGACTATAGTCTTTTATTGAGGTGTCAGTGGTGCCTCCCAGATGTCGGTTATCAGAATTAGTTATCAGTTATCAAATACTATTTTGTTCTTTAGACGGTTACAATGCTTTCAGATAAGCAGCTTTGACCAGTCTTAGAACCACCAACTTCAGCTTCAGTATGGTCTTTAGACGGTTATGACGCTTTCAGATAAGCAACTCTGACCAGTCTTAGAACACTAGTTACAAAATCCGGTCCGATAAGACCCTCAGGGTACTTCCAGATAAGTATCCCTGATTTAGTCTTGGACCCCAATTTCAAGCTATCAACTTAGTAGTCATACTAGGACTATCCAGTGGGAGTAGGACTTAGCACCGAGCAGACTGGGGTTCCAGTGCACCCAGGTTCCCATAACTACGTTGCTACCGTAGGTTATTTTATTGGCCCTATGGCCCCGGATATGTGATCACCCAGTTCATGCCTTTATAGCTTGGCAAGGCATATTGGGTCCTATCGATGGGGCGTATCATCGAATTCCACGTCTAGCTCACGTGGTTATATGTTGGTTATAGACTCTACCACTAGTCAGTACAGTTTCAGTTTAGCTCAATTTAGTTCAGATCAGTTTAGCTCAGATCAGAATCTCAGATTTAAGACATGTTTATGACCATCAATCAGAGTCATTATTTACCATATCAATTATATTTCAGTTGGTCATTCAATGTCATTACAAATCAGTTACTTGTTCTTCATATTTATATTACCTCTCAGTTACTCAGTACATTTCAAGTACTGACGCATATCTTCTATGTTGTTCGTATCATGATACAGGTGCAGGTTCCCAGCCTCAGCATCGTTAGGCGAATCCTTTAGGTGATATCAGCAGCTCTTGTTGGTGAATCCTCATCCTTCGAGGAAGATATTTATTTTTAGTAAATTCATTTCAGTTAGACTTTACAGTTAGTTAGGGGCTTGTCCCAGCAACTCATCGTTAGTAGAGCTCTTTCAGACATAGACTCAGATATTCAGTATTGTTTTTCAGATGTATGAACTTTTATCAAATTAGCTTTCTTAAATGATTTTATTATTTAAAGCTTCTGCTTATGCTTACTCAGATTACCAGTGCTACGATAGACCATGGGTTGGCTTGGGGTTACTTGTGACTCTAAGTTCTGTGTCCCGTCCAGGGTATAGACTCGGGTCGTGACATACTCGTCCAGTAACCTGGTGCAGAAAAATCCTATTTTCTCTGTTTCAACTCCTAGGTCTGATCTTAGGGCTTTCGAGGTATTAAAATATCTCCCCCTTGGGAGCATTCATCCTCGAATATTGGAAAACATACTAAAAATAGAAAAATGCAATCATCATACTCAAATACTAAACATCCAAGTTGAAAACTGATGAAATGGCTAACTCCAAACTGAGCGACATGACTGAATTGAATTCCTGAATTAGACATACATTCATTGACATGGAAGAAACTGGAGCACATGAACTGAACATGAAACTGAATAGAGTACTAAGGAGGAAACTTGATACCTCAAGCTGAAACTAAGTCAGAAGGGAATAGATGTGGGTATTTAGCTATCATATATGCTTTAGCTTCACTCATAGCTCCCTCAACATGCTGGATCCTCCATAAAACCTTGATTGAGGCCATTTCTTTGTTTCATAGCTTACGAACCTGATGATAAAGTATTTCTACCGGAACCTTCTCATAATTAAGGCTATCTTTTACACCGACACTGTCCACTAGAACAACCAGAGCTAGATCGCCCAAAAACTCCTTTAAGAGTGACATATGGAAAACTAGATGAACTGAAGCTAATTTTGAGGGAAACTCCAACTCATATGCTACCTTGTCAACCCGTTTCACAATCCGGTATGGACCAACATAACGGGGACTGAGTTTCCCTTTCTTTCCCAACCTCATCACTCCCTTCATGGGAGACACCATTAGAAACACCCAATCATCGACTTCAAACTCAAGTTCTCTCCTTCTCAAATCCGCATAGGACTTTTGGCGACTCTGAGTTTTTTTCAACCTGTCCCTTATAAGCTGAACTTTCTCCATAGCCTCATGGACTGAATCTAGTCCTATTATTGCAGCTTCATCGACTTCGAACCAACCTAGAGGTGATCTATATCTCCACCCATAGAGAGCCTCAAACGGAGCCATCTTAATGCTAGAATGATAGTTGTTGTTATATGCAAATTCATTGAAAGGAAAATGGTCATCCCACCTACCCTTTGAAGTCAATCACACATGCTCTCAACATATCCTCGAGTTTGAATAGTCTGCTCCACCTGACCATCTATTTGTGGGTGAAATGTTGTGCTAAGCTTGACCTGAATACCAAGTCCCTTTTGAAATGATCTCCAATAATGGGAGGTAAACTGAGTACCTCTATCTGATATGATGGACAAGGGAACTTCATGCAACTGAACTAACTACTGAATGTACAACTTAGCATAATCCTCCACTGAATCAGTCTTTTTGATCGATAGGAAATGAGTTGCATTAGTCAACCTGTCTACAACTACCCAAATAGAGTCATACTGTCGACGAGTATGAGACAACCCTGTAATGAAGTCCATATTGATCTCCTCCCACTTTCAAGTAGGGATACAAATGTCTTGGAGCACACCTATAGGTCTTTGATGCTCAACTTTCACCTGTTGACAATTCAGACACTTAGCCACAAATTCTGCTATGTCCTTCTTCATTCCACTCCACCAATAGACTTCCCGTAGGTCACGGTACATCTTGGTGGCACCTAGATGTGTAGAGTATCTGGAACCATGAGCCTCGTGCAACATCCGACCTCACAAATCATCAACATTCGAAACACACAAATGACCCTAATATCGAATCACCCCATCTCCCCCTTTGGAGAATACTTCTACCTTCTAATTCTGAACGACTTCCTTCAACTTTACCAAAATAGGATCCTCGTCTTGTCTAGCTTTAACTTTAGTAACTAAGGAGGATTTGGACCCATTCTGAACAATGACACCACCATCAATTGATTCAACAAGACAGACTCCTAACCGTGCAAGCTGATGTACATCCTTCACTAACTCCTTCTTTTCCCTATCTATATGGGAAGGATTCCTGATAAATCATCTGGAAATACCTCTGGATCTCACACACTATGGGAACTAACTGGATAGCCAGGGTTTAAAATGTAGCATCCTTAACCCTAACTAGATGGTACATACAACTCTTAAAAATCATTTTTCTGGCCTTAAGGTAGGAAATGAAGTGACCTACAGGCACTACTGAACTACCTTTCCACTCTAGGACTGGTTCACCTGGAAATCTAACCTCTACTACATGGGTTATACAATTGAATGAGGCATAACATGCATATAACAAATCCATGCCGAGGATAACATCAAAATCGTTCATGTCTAACTCTACTAAATCTACTGAGGTGACTTTCTGAAGGACAGTGATAGGGAAATTTCTATATACCCATCCAGCTATAACTGAATCACTGACTGGAGTAGAGACTGAGAAGGGTTCTGATAAGATTTCGGGACTAACTTTGAAACTGCTAGCAACATAAGGTGTCACGAAAGACAAAGTAGCCCCTGGATCTAAAAATGCGTATACATCAAGGTGGAATACTCGTAACATACCAGTGATTACATCTACGAAGACCTCCTGCTCCTGACGATATGCCAGGGCATAGAATCTATTTTGACGCTAACCACCACCTGCACTAGTAGATGCCCCTGCTAGGCTGGGTATACTGGTGGAGCTACTGAACTGGAGGCTGGGCATCGGCCCCTATCATGACCCTATCTAGCTGCTGGGCAATTTCTAAGCATATGTCTTGGCTTCCCACACCCGAAACAAGCACCTGAACCTGCTAAGCATTGACCCACGTTTATCCAGCTGGCTGGTCTCTGCGGGTCTTCTACTCTGACCCCTCAAACCTGATGCTCGTCCCCTCTAATCACGCCTGGATCTAGATGGAACACTCACAGCCGAAAGCACTGGGGCTGAAGATCTTTGGTGGGACTGCTGACGGTGCCTATTTCATGCCCCATAACTGGGGGAGGGTGCGACTGGTTCCCGATACCTTACTGACAGGGAAGCCAACTATATAGCATCTATAACTGTAACACTTAGGCCTTCCAAGCCACCTGTCACAATCAACTAGAGTAATCATCTGGACCATAAGGTCTCAACTACCAAAAATGAATAATTGAAATGCCAATAAGGCCATGACTATCCTAAACCATGCAACAGAAAGCCGACAAGGCCATAAACTGAATAATATTATACATACTATGTCCACAAAGCCTCTAATGAATAAACTGAACAGATGGTCGAAACAGGCTCTGACCTACCCATAACTGTATCTCAAAACTCTAATTGAAACAAAATCATATCTTAGAACCAAAAAGAAAGAAGCATACCAACACATCCGCTGATCTCACGAACTGCTACTGCAACTGGCAATCCCGACATCTACCTGCACCTGCGGCACAAACGCAGGTCCTCAACCAAAGGGACGTCAGCACGAATAAAATGTACTGGTATGTAAGGTAGAAAACTGTAAATATGTAAGATAGCAATGACAACTGAACCAGAAATAATAAATAGTAACAACCCGGAATCCTGGAAATTGAAATCTAACAATAATTCAATACTCAAGTGCAAAAGCAACCAAGTAATGCACGAGAAAAACTATAATTGTAATACCGGAGGCTAGCAGACCATAAAATCCATATAAAAATGCCTCCGAGCGGTGTACCATACCGGGATAAAATAGAATTATCTCCAGCCGGTGTACCATATCGGGGTAAAATAAAAATATCTCCAGCCGATGTACCATACTGGGGTAAACTAAAATATCTCCAGCCGGTGTACCATACCAGGGTAAAATAAAAATATCTCCAGCCTGTGTGTTACAATGGGGTAAAATAAAAATATCTCCAGCCGATGTGCCATACCGGGGTAAAATAAAAATATCTCCAGTCGATGTGCCATACCGGGGTAAAATAAAAATAATTCTCAATCATAATTATAAATGGGGCCGATATGGCTTATACTGAGTCAATTTAACCCATATGGCATATAAATGACAAATGTTAAATCTGTGGCCGAAATAGGCCTCTTTCGTAACACATAAATGCAAGTGAGCACACATATCATGTAAAGCTAGAAACTATGCATATATATCACGTAAAGCTGCCAAATTATATATAATCATGTCTACTCAGTTACTCAAAGGACCTTCAAGAGGTTTAGACAGCACAAGAACTTCTGTAGGCTTACAAACAATGTCATACAAATAATCCTCTACCAATTTAACATATTTCTTGGATAGAAACACATAGAGCTCATTTCTATACAATTTTTTAATATTTGGCAACTGCAAATACATGCTGTCCACCATGTGGTTCCTTTACCTGTATTGAAAACTATACATTGAAATTTTATTTCCAAACTTATCACATAGATGAGCACATATAGTTCTTAATTCATTTAACTTATTTTCAGGAAAACATGGAAATTATAACTAGGAACTTGGAGTTATTTGTCATAGCACTTAACATATGCATAGAGTTGAGAGCTGAACTACAAACATACAATGTATGAGACTTCTATATAACGTATAACTCACATTTAGTTAACTGGGTGACCTCCAGGAGATTTCCTAATATTCAAAGTTCTGAGCTTAACTGATCATTATCATAGCCTGCACTTATACTTACTTAGACATTAGGAACATTAGTACATGTGAGAATCTCTCCTCTGAATTTAGGAAATTCAAATGATAACTCAACGAGAGCTAAACATATAGATGCATGACTTGAATATAACTGAAAGAATTCAATTGTATGTTATAACATGAAAATCATATACATTAATACTTCTTACTGGAAACACATATAAAGACTTGAGCTCTTAGACTTATACGCAACTTCAAATACTTGACTGAGACATTAGCATGATTCTCGAAATATGATCTCTTGAAAACTTCTTAGATTAGCTAGCACGTTTCAACATAAATTAGGGATGCGAAGACATAACTTAAGGATCTAAGACTTGGAGCTCTGTAACTTTGGAACTCATGAGCAACTCTCTAAGTGATGCCTTTTAGGCAAATAAAGAATTACAGTCGTAATTCGGATGATGTTGGATTGACTTACATAACTTTGCAATTAGCTGAAGAGCTTAAGTTAGAAGATCCTAGGATAACCCTTTTCAGACATGGTAGATAATTTCAACACTTAGAATAGATAACTTAACATAATCGTTTAGGGGTATAGCAGACAGCTTCTCAACTGAAGTTACTATTTTATGGACGTTCAACTCTCATTATTTCATAGAAGGTTAACACTTTACTGGCTACTCATCAACGTAACACATACTGAACATAAACAACTTAATTTATAACTCTTTTGCTAAACGTTTTTAGAACAAGGTTAATCTTGCTAGCCGTTGCCTAACATGTTCACAATCACAACCCTTATCATATAAGTTAACAACCTTTAGCTCTACTCCCCTTATTTATATTAGCTTATTTTACAAACATGATTCACTCTACACTTAAGTCTTTATTCTCGTGTTCACTATTTCATCAATTCTTACATGTAGTTATCTCTTTATCTAATTGACAACTTTATTTGCTAAACCTCGTTTTGATTATATTTTAATGTCGTTCAAAGGTTCTAGAAAGCAATTACTGGCAGAGTGCATATTACTCACATATTACCTTAAAAGGTCTAAAATTTACTCTTATCTTCCCTTTTTATAACATCACAAAAAGATTAACAACTTAGCTACGCTTTCCTCGTTAACATCTATCGACTTAGCTTATTCGCTACGCACCGCTTGCTTAGCTTTAAGGAGGGGAAACATAAAATATCCTTTTTGCCTTAAGCACTTTAAAACATAAACATATAGGAGGGAGTAACCATATTATTAAAATCTCATTTCAATAAGCTCGTTTACCCTCGATCAGTTTAGCGTCATCTTCTTAGCTTAAGTTCGATTACATGTCGTCGTCATAGCATTTCCTACCAATTTCACTAAGTGACCAGATCTTAACATATATTCAACATTACATATACAATGTACTACAAATGACAAGCTCACGCTGCCCACGTTATGGGAACTTCAGACTCAATTTACAACTACGACAACAATCGTATAAAAATTACGCCTTAATGATTCAAGCTTTATGAATGTATTTCCAACCCTTTGGATAGGATCATACATGCCTCAATATGATTTTAAAAACATAGGAATATTGATCCCTTCAATGACTTAGTTTCGTGCTTGAAAAATAAGGAAAAGGATGCCTTTACATACCTTGGCACATCGGCTTTAATTTTTGTCGAAAACCTTCCTTTCAAGCTTACACCTTCAGGCTCCTTCCAAGTACAATTTACAAACACAACAAGCAGCAACTTCACTTCACCAAAGTTCTGGATAAATTGGCAGCAACATGCCACAAGTAAACACAAAGAAACAACAACACAATACTACAACATTCTCCAAGTTTTAACCTCATAAACTCAAAGAAATCAAAAAGGGAATTACTTACCCTTTCTTGTAGATGTTATTAGCTAAAGTAGGAGTAGACTCCTACTCTTTCCTCTGCCTAGAATCAGCTAAAAACACAGCAGCACCAAAATCAACAACAAGACAACAACAAGCCGAGACTTTCTTCCAAGGTTCTCTTCCCATAGCCCAAAAGATACAAGAGTGAAGTTTCTTACCTGGGATATATTTTCACCATGTGATAGGGCTTTGAATTCTCTGAATTTAGAAAAAAAATCAAGTAAAATGGAGTAGAAATGATCTTTCTAGCTCAATTTTACTTCATATAGGCGAGCTGGCCAAGGCTTGGGCGGCGTCAGTGCGACATGCCCTCGCGTGCGCGCGCCTGCTGCCTGCCTGTCTCGGCGCCCGCATATCTAGGTGCTTTATGAACCAACAACGTTGGCTTCAAATGAGCATAACTTTTTACTCCAAACTCTGATTGACAAACAGTTTTTTTCTATGCAAACTAGATTCAAAGATCTTTAATTTGATAGGTCGTGAGGCTTTTAATTCATCATATATTGGGAGATATGGTCATTTAAAATAGACCCTTACTTATGAACTTCACATACTCTTTTCTTTTTTGTTCGTACACATTTCTCTTGTCATTTACGACCAATATATGACACAGTCTTCCCTTAACATAGAATACAAATATCAAAAATCACCAAATTTTTCCGGGGGTGTAACAGCCTTAGGTCTCCTCACCAGGAGAATTCGAAACTCTGGAGAGTCCCCGCCCTCTTGGCCTCTCTCTCCCGCTCACTCATGCGCAGCTTCCATCTCTTGGGTATGCAAAGGACTATCAAGAACTTAAGGTCAATGTCGATAAAGCATCAGCAGTCGCAATCGCCTTGACTAGGTAGTACGCTGCCCCATCGTAGAGCAGAAGCTCACTCGGGCTCTTTTATCCGCCACCATCGCAGTGCATACTTGGACGACGAGTGAATTCCAAGTCATACTCCTAAAATATCATCTTCCCTTGCTTTAGGTTCACAAGCTGTTTGCTTTGATCTCCCTCATCTCAAAGGGGGAAGAGCCAGATCCGAAATGCAGCATAAAACTCATCCCAACCAATAGGACCTTCTCGGTGCCTACTATCCTTCCATTGCTTGAACCGGATGTGTGAAACCCTTTCAGCTAATACGAGGCTAGATCGGGGCACTCCCCTCTGATCACCCCATGATTTGGGTGATCTTCAACACCTTATCAATGAACTCATGTGGATCCTCGTCCACACCTTTGATCCAGAAACTCAGGAGGAGTTCATCCTCGGAGAATATGTCGACTCTTGCCACCACCACATTCTAGTTACGAGGGACATGCGCCACCGCACGTTGATTGACACAGGTAGTCAAGGCTTAAGCTAACATCTGTGTATGGCTTCCACTGAACTCAGCGTGGGCAACCGGCTCGGAGTACATGCTCTCATGGGATGGTGTGACTTTCTGATTCCCATCTCTATTGCCATTCTCATGGCCATTTCCATTCCATTTTCTTCTTCCATTAATCTAGTGAGGAGGCACGATTCTACAAACGCATATAGCACGGGTTAGAAGGATAGAGACGTATTTCATCGCACGACTTAGATCATGAAAAAGGAACATATCCTAAACGTCTCGTAGCATTTTTGTCATAAGTGTGGCGTGCTTCACACCCATGAAAAAACACTACTTAACACGGATTTCAAACACCTTAGGATACTTCAAAATCTAATGTTTTGATTCCAAGTTTATCATATTGACACGAACATAGGCACGGATTGAGACATGGATAAAGACGACCCGAGAGGCTCCAAGTCGACCCATGGAATTAACATATCATCTAAATAAATCATAATAAAGCGGAAGATCAGCATAATATAACGGAGATCTGATAATCTCATAACATCATAATACATAACTCGTACCCAAAGTTGAATACATGAGATGTACGAGAAAAGCCTCTACTACGTGAGTTATTAGGACAAAACCCCAACTAACTCACGAATACAAAAATAGAAAGTAATAGATACTGCGAGAAGGAAGGTCCTCGAATAATGAGGATTCACCAACTCTGGCTAATAAATGCTAATGTTGCGAGTGCGGCTAATGGCGGGACTAAGCATGAATTTTGTTGTATCATTAAATGATATAGCATAGGGAAGTATGAGGTCAGTTGTTGTAATGTACCAAGTATACCAAGATAAGTAAAACCACTAAGTAAGTAAAATCATAGATCATGCATATTATAAAACATAATCAAAGATAATATTACAGAGTAGGTCTTGCATGCTATTTTACGGCGTGAGCTGAACATAATTGAATATCATAAGCCAAATCAGATGACCCAAAGCTAAGCGATAATCATAAGTAAGTGAACATTGGGTCAAACCTATTTGAAAACATAATATCATGGGCGTGAACATGCATAGCGAAATCATGAGGAATTATGGGAGGCTCGTCATATAACGAACATTACCACAATATAGCTTACATGGTGTAGACTATCACACTCAAGTGGGCGAGAGTCGTCCAAAGCTACTAGGTCAAGGATACTACCATGATATCAATTTCAAGCTAAAAAGGCCCCTTGGGGGCGAGGGGAATCTCTGAGGGAGGTCCCAAATACTATGAACATACCTACGTTGGTGCATAGTTCCTAAGGCATAGGGTTGATCCTTAGCATACTCATTTGCAAAGATACTACTCCTAAAAACATACATATGCTCTCCATAGTTTTTCAACAAAGCGATCCATCGTCCTAATGATGAACATACATACATATACTCAGGAAATCATAAGATGAGAAGCCTTAGCTCAAACCATACCATAAGCTGAACATAGTGGGAGTCAAGACTCCAAAATCCATGTGGTAAGCTAATACATGAAGTTTAGATAAATTCATGAAACATACTTGATCATATGGGCTTTCCCAATATATAAACATGCTTGAAATAGACTTGATCATTTTGAAAAGCTTATGAACATAAGCATGGGTAAATCCGAAATCATACTTTCTTCATTTACATCTCATCATGCTTGAATACATATTTCATAGATCTCAACTTTCATGAATTTTAATGGATGGGCATCATAATTTATAAAACATGAAAACATAATTTATAATTGAAAATACTGTAAAACTATGCCCATTAAGCATAATTCAACATTAGAAACTTGTATAGATCATACCGTGATTGAAACTTAGAGAACTCACATATTGGGTAAAAACCCCAAAGATTGAGAGGGAATTAGGCATGCAGTGTGGACAAGTACACTCATTCATAACCCTACATACATAGAAATCTAATTTCACAACTTCCTTGATTGCCTAATGAGAATATGGGGAAGAACTTGAGGAATTCAGGCGATCACCCTTAGGAACTTCTAGACTTGCATGCATGGAAGCTAATAAGCATAGAATGAAATTACTACTATTAAAACACTTGCTCTATTCAAGCTTAAAATGAAGTAGTTTAGTCCTTGACTTAGAAATTACGGAAAATTCGTTAATAAATTCGCGGGGAAAAACACGCGATCTAATGAGGGACTGAGCCGACTCGTCGTCGGTGACCACGACTGTGGTCAACTCCCATTTCCTGCATTGGAATTCCATCTCCCTTTGGTCACCACGAGGGACACACCATGACATGTGGTGTGCCCAGCGACTCATGGTGGCGGTCATTAGGTACTACGAGCAGTCATCCTTTAAACCAATTTAGGACCCGCGACCTTTGGATGACTCGTGGTAGTGACCACGACTCGTGGTCCCACCCGTGGTCGGCCTCGAACTCAAAATCAGCCATGTCCAACATCCTCCCCACGAGTCATAATGACGTGGTGCACCCAAGTCCTTGGATGACTCATCTTGTGATTTTGGTGAAAAAATTATTTTCTTCATTTCAACTTGCGGGTTTGATCTTAGGGATTTCAAGGTATTCACAGTGTGTCTAGTTCATATCATATTCCTTATGGTTTCGACCCAATCTCTTTGTTGGGTTTTTATTGACAATGTCGCTTCATACTTTGTCGAAGTGTGAGTTTGAGTGTTTGTCAACTACTCGCATTGGAAGATTCTAAATGTGTCTAACATGTGTTGATAGCTCGAAACTGATTTCCTATAACTATGTAAGAACTACTTATCTGGAAGTGTCTTGAGTCTAAAGGACCTGAAAGGCGAGCTCTAAGACATCGGGAGGCTTCTTTAACTAAAGTATCATGCCCAGTCTAACAAACGATAATCAGCAACATAAATTGATACTATTGAATATAATAAAATCTTGATAAGAGTTAAACTAATTAGCAACCATTTCTAGGTAATGCTAAGTGTGTTCAATGTCACAGGAATTTCTAGCTTTAATTTAAATCACTTTACATGCTAAGGATGATACTTTCGATTAATATTCATAGGAAAATATGGCATTTCGAGACCATCTATTGAATCATACAAGAATCAACTCCAAGAATTACAAGTCCGGGAGCTATATCTAGATAACCAACATAATACTATACATGAAACTCAAAAACATTAAGATGACAAGAATTTAGTAACTAAAGAAAGCCATGAAGTCGTGATTTCTAAAATTTAAGATTAGGGTTCTTGAAGAATCTCGGGACACAAGGTGAGAGGAAAACTTTGTTGAAGTCCACATACCTGAAGAATTTGAAGAGAAAATCCTTGAGAATATGAGAAGAAGATTGAAATCCTTGTTCTTCTTTGGAGAGAACACCACTGCGCTCTTACATTCAAGTTACGAGAGGTCGGTGAGAAATAAAGGAGAAGAATTGACTAACTCCCTTAATCACGATAATCTAACCCAAAATGATGTAGCTTAGCAACTAAAATAGTTGAAAGTTACAAAAATTCCCCTGAAAAACCATTTCGGAGATACGCTCGTCCGGGGGTCAACGGGTCACACAACAGTCATTAGTTCGGACCATGACCTAGATTTAAGGACAGTCGTTAGTCTGGGTAAGCATTTCCTCTTATGGGTCCTCACGGCGGACTTCACAATGACTCATTGGTTGGAACAACGGATTATTGTTTACGCTCGTTGCCACCCAAGAAATTCTACATTTTTAGGTCTCAAACTTGATGCCTTCATAACGAGGTCACCCTAACGATTCATTAGGTAATAGGATAATTGTTACTTAGACTATTTTCATGGTAGAAATTTTGAACAATTTCAGGTCTTGACCAATTAGTAGATTCAAGGACTCATTAGATGGAACAATGATTCGTTGGTCCCATTCATCGTTACTTTCCACACGATTTCCTTTAATAAGCTCCCCCACAGTGAGTTATTATACCAAATGACGACTCATCATCTTGCTTGTTTTTTGGGAGGAGAATTTTAATCACCATCTAAACTTGGCAAAATGGGAAACATAATGACTCTTTACCAATAACAACGGATTATTGTGAAACTTATTAAATGCGAGGGAAAACCTGTGGCTGAGCAACTAACGATCAACTTAACGGATCATTATCTCACGACGACTCGTCGGCGAGTCGTGCGAAAAAGTTTTTTGATCTATTTTTGGTTTTTCATTTCAAGTCAGATTTGATTAAGATCGTTTGGGGTGTTATGCATCCTAAGAGTAGTTGAAAGGAAGGTTTGTCGGTCCCTAGAGTACAGTTGAAAGAAATTTGTCTTTCCAAAGGAAGACCCATCAATTGGCAAGCTAAATCGAGCTAGGAAGACTAGGATTTCTTGAAGTACAAAAGTATTAACCATCTTTCCAAAGGATGGTCCATCTCTCGAGGAAAATAAAGCAAGGGACAGAAGCATACAAACAGAATGGGGCTAAAGGACGGTTAGTCCTTCCAAGGATGGTCCATACGTGCAAACTTGGCACTCTAATGTTCAAATTTAATGGGCTTTTTGGAGCATTATATAAATAGATATTTCTTGTAATTGTTGATAATTTTTTCATTCCTTAGTTCATAGCTAGCATAAGTAGAGTTTCAGCCCTAGTTTTTCAAATAGATTGTAGATTTAATTTTTTGTAATTGAAGATTATCATCAACCAAGTAGAGATCTAAATTCTTTTGGGTAGAATGTCTCATTACTACTCTTATCTTTTTCTTCTATCCATGAGTAACTAAACCTAGATCTAGGGTTGTGAACCTAATAATCTTAATTTATTAAAATTGAGTTTTGGCTATTGAACATTTGATTGATTTTTGCGTTGTAGCTTGTGATTGGTGATGAGAGTCATCCAATCCTGCTTAAATTAACCTTATGAGGCTTGAGAGAGAAAATTTGGGTTGGGTTGGCATCAATCAACAATGACTCAAGGTATAACCCTTGTTTAATGAATTCTCCTATACATAGGTTGAATTCCAAATAGGCAAACAAGCAATTGGGTAAGAATGGAGTTCTTCCAATTTGACAAAATTAGTAGATGGAAACACATGGTGATGTTGAAATACTCATAAGTTTCGAGAGTATATTGCTTGCATGTTCAACCCTAGCCCTATCGTTCTTTCACATTTGGGTGGGTGATTTGGGAGGATCGACCCAATATTGGGGACACTTCCCTCGAATTATCTCTAATTACTAACAACTCATCTTATGCAATTGATAGTTGTAATTAAGCATCAATGCGAATTAACTCTAATCTTGCAATACTTTACTTTTTAGCACTAGATATGGTTTGTCTTTGAGTAATCTGTAACGGAATTCAACCTAACTCTTTATTAAGGTTTCTATATTTGCATCGATCATTTACACTACCCTATATTGGGAGTGGATTTGAACAACATCATATATTTAAAATATGACTACACATTTTGTGCTATATCATCTCATGATATAGTTTGGTCGTCGATCGGCCCCATTACTAGCTATGTTCGGGCCACGATCAACTTAGAGTTAGTGACTCCTTATCATCTAAGGATGGTAGTTCATTTCATGCTTTCTCTATTACTTCAATTTTCAGTTATGTAGAGTGATAACACTCAATACATCTCTCCAGTTAAGGGAGGTGGTAGCGATGTTGTCAAAAATAAAATGCAGAGACGGGTGTCGAGATTGAATCCCAAAAGGAATCGAGATGGATAAACCAAAGTCGTAAACTAACTCAAACTAAAATGCATCATTAACATGTGCAAAGTAAAGTGGGGGGGAAAAGGAAAGCAATATTGAATTCAAATTTATAAGACTAGATTGAGCAAATGATTTGTTGCAAGCAATAGGAAAGAGCTAGGGATGTGCAATAGATAAAGTGTTAACTAGTTTGGGAATTGATTCAATTGCCTTAACTTCAATTTCTAGCATGGATAGAATGGATCAAAACACATCCTCTTGCTTTTCAACCACAAGGATGCTTTTGCCTTGAATTTTGTCAAATCCCAAGGTCACAATAAAAAATCGTCACGAAGTTTGAGGAAGAGGTCAAGTTATCTAGAATTAACTCTTTATATGGAGTGGGGATGTGGGTTTTTAACATCTCTGGCTCAACCCACACATCTACCCTTCAAATCCTCCCTATTGTTTCCTCACCAAAATCTCACTTTTCTTTCTCAAGCTCAAGCAAGATAAGTAAACTAAACTAGTATTTGCGACCACTAATTTTCAATTAAAATTCAAATGGAAACAATAGATCCATGCTTATAAATTGAAGTTATAACAATTTATCAATGCCCAATCAAATTAAACACTCATCAAGAACACCTAGCTAGCAAATATAGCTACTCTGAATGAACATAGATAAATTATACCCATGAACAAATCATCAACAATTATCATATTGAATAACCAAGTAAGCTTTCAAAATCTGCAACAATGGTGTATTTCCTAATGGGAAATTGAAAAAGAAAAGAGAAAGAGAGAGAAAGAAGAAGAAAGAAAGAAGAGAAAAGAGAGAAAAAAGGATAGTGTATTCTCTATCTTTCTCTACTTCTCTCTGCAATTTTAGCTATGCTAAGATGTGTTATTACTTGGGTGTATAGAATTGGGGTAAAATTTGCATATTCTTGTTGAGAACGGCTTTTCCAAATTTTCCCTTGGAAGCTTCTCGAGTACATTTATTGCAGTTTGGATATTTTGCCCTTATGTCGGCATTTTGGTCACTTGGCGCTTTTTGCATTTTAAGGTGCTATGCCGAGGCTTCTGAGGTCCTTGACAGGTTTAGAAGTGTTGCTTCAAGTCCTTCTACAGTTTCACCTTCGTTTAGCGAGGTTCCATCTGGCGCTTAACGGGGTTCTTTTACGCTTTCAATGCCGGTGTTGACTACATGTGCCTTGCATCTCAGCGAGTGCCAATATAAACTGCGATATGTTCTTCACTTCTAGGAAGTATTTTTGTTCAATTCTTCTATTTTCCTTATATAATTTAATGTGCAATGAAAGAGAAAATACATAAAACCTTTCTAATTTTCTGAAAACAAAGCTATAACTAGTACATAAAAGCCTAATGAGTTGTAATTACCAACTCATGAGCCTCAAACTTGAATCATTGCTTGTCATAAGCAAGTCATTCACCCCCAACTTAGAATTAAATTAAGCATCCACATAACAAGCTTGCACAAGGGACTGCTAAAACTTAAGACAACCCCAAGAATCTCCTTCGACTCAGAAAATAAAAGAGACTCAAAACATGTTGCATAAATTAAATTGGTAACCATACAAATACGGCATATCTCACTTTCATTCATTCAATTAAAACCATGGGCATATTCAAACAAATAAAGGTTCACATGAATCTCAAGTCATTGACAATCCAAATTCAAGGTTTTTGCCTTAAAGTACACTACACCATTTGTCACATTCATACCTCTCAATTGAAAAACACAAGTTTTAGCATTTACTCCATGAAAGTGATGCCACTAACCAAAAATAGAATCACACTCACATAAATGCAATTCATACGAAGGGATTATAAAATGATGCTAAGATGATCTCTCTCTCAAAGATAGTCAAGTGCATAAACATTGTCCTATAAACTTGTCCTTCATGTAACTCGCCACCAACGTAGAGTTTCTACACTCAGAATCACTAAGGACTTGAGGGTTGTAATGGAAGTAGTGAGGTAGGAAAATAGCAGCTCTGCGGCTAAAATCTCCCAAATACTTTTTATGCACACATTCAAACATCCCGCTACACTTAGCGAGTTTACTTCACCTTATCTCTCCCTTCTCATCAGTATATATATTTTTAGATCCACCCTTTTGGCACCTTCAATTTTTCATTAAGCCTCATCTCAACAAGATATAGCACAATTCAATTTTTCTCTCATTTTTTTCTTTTGATCAAGGTTTTTTTCAACCATCAATTTTTCTTTTCCTCAACCAGTAGGTGCTGCTTCTCCTAGAAGCTCATTCCTCCTTTCCTCTTCTTTGCACCCCAAACTTAAAAGCTCTTTCCTACATCACATTTTATTTACTTCACCCAAACCTTAGGCTTCAAGTCCCATTTTCTTTCGCCACTAGGAAATTAGGGAGGATGGGTGTCGAAAGGAAAGGAATAAGAGATTAAAAGGCTTGTAATGTGGTTTTCCAAGAGAAAAGGATTAGAATAAATGGTGGTTAGCGAGGATTGATGTTCAAGGAGATTATTTAGTGGTGAAGTGACTAATCAAAGAGGGCCTAAGTTCATTTTCCAAGTGCAGCTACATCTAGGATTTCGCCTTGAATCATAGTTGGGGCAAGTTTTAGACAATATGCATACACAAGAATCAAGCTAAAAATATCAGCACATAAGGCATCACACTCCAAAGAGTTCAACTATTTACAATGGTCAAATGTGCGACTTTGGAAAAGCTATTTTTGAGTTTTGCACACTCAATTTGCAAATTAAAAAGCCAAACAAAGAATTAACAACTAATGACAAGAGAGTGCTCTTGTTTTTCCAAATTCAGGCCCCTTTTCAACTTCAAAAAAATCAATTTTCTATTCCAAAAAAATTTATTTTAGCGGTATCGATCAAAGTAAGTGAAACAACGACTCAAAGACATAGCATTTTCCTTTAAGAAAGTCACGTCTCAATCTAAGAGAGAAATGTCACGATTCGACACACAAAAAAGAAAACAAAATTCTCTCCTTGGTTTAAAAGAAAACTCTTGGAGTTGTTGCTATCTACTATGCATAGAGGTGCAAAGCACGAGTAAGATTTAGTGAAATGTAAAAAACCAACCGTCAATGGCACTTCATATCATCAAAAGAAAGAAATTAGCCGCGGTTTCCTTAATTCAAAACAAGCCTAGCGAAAGTGTTCATTCATCTAACAACCATGCAAAATGACTTAAAAACATCAATAACCAAGCACGACAGAGGGCACCAAGAGTCGATAATCAAATGGAAAACCAAATGAATAACTAAAGCAGGCACTCCCAACCCCCAACTAAGAATTGCTACATTGTCCCAAATGCACAATTGAAGAATAAGGAGGGGTAAAGACCACTGAACTACTTCTCCTCTCCATCATCATTAGCCGCCTTAGCCTCACCACCATCATCTTCATGCTCGGCCTCATCGTCTTCCCCTAAGCCCGCAAGCAAGTGATTAATAGAGTGGAGTTGTAGAATCCATGGCTTCATCTAAAAATCTTACATCGGGATTGGCTATGGGTGTCCTACTCCTCAATTGTCTCACATCGACCCGGAAAGGAGACGGATTTCCTCAACCATATCAACTCGGGAGCACAGCATTTAAGCTGTCAAATACATCCTTCATCTCTTCTGAGCTTTATAGATGAGGGCTAGCGGATTCATGGACAATTTTTTAGTTGGTTTTTCATGAGAAATTAGGTCATATCAGCCATCTTTGAATCCCACTCTACGGAAGATGATCTTGGGCATAATTACATGCCAAAGTGATACTTTATAACTTAGTTTTGTCTTGTTTATGTATTTAATTATGTATATTTTCATGCCTTTTTATATAAATGAGAAGAAATATTAACCAACATGATTAGTCGTTGGTTTTGAAGGAAATAATGCAATGGAGGACCTAATCTATGATTTGGTGAACTTGAGGAATGATATCGGGAGCGAAACACCAGTTGAAATAAATTGGGTGATTTTCAGGAGCTAAGCGATACACCAGTGACCGTTGAGTGCTCCGCTGATACACTCAGTGACACGTTGGAAGTGCTCATAATACACAGTGTCATGGAGCGGTGCTCCATGATACACTCGTGACTTCACGTTGCTTGTTATTTCGGAAAAATTCCTACTAGTATAAATAGAAACTTAGGTTTTATTTTTAATCATTGACTTGGTGGAGGCGAGGAAGCGTGGGTTATGACCGAGTTGAGGGGATGAAAATCTTAGGGTTTCTCTCTATCTCTTTCCTTTCTTTTCAATTGTTTGTATGATTTACACTCATTTAATGATGTTTAATCCACAAATGAGTGGCTAATTTCACTTTTTGCTGAGGTTAAGAACAATTGTATTGAAATGCGATTGTTGATCATTTGGTTTTTTCATCTTTTCTTCCATGGTTGTTCTATTAATTCTTGTTCTTCTTCATTAATGTTTGGCCAATGTTAATGTAAATCTAAAGTCGGAGTTTCACTCGAGAGCACGAAATTGGAAAGTTGGCAGATTAATAGGATATGATCTCTCCTTAGTTTGGAAAAATTGAGGAATTGATTTACCTTCGGGATAAATATACACGAAAGTCGTATTAGTCAATTATGGAATCGGTTTGTATGGATAGAACGTGGTGCTTCTTATCACGAAATGTAGGTGGAAGGTTCATGATTCTTAAGTTGGGTCCATCTGAGAGTTTTAATCCATAGGCATAGATTAGACTAGCGGCTAGGAGAAAAGATTAACCAACTATTATCGATAATTAATTTCTCTACATGTTCGTTTTAGCCTCGGCATGCTCACATTCATAGTTCAGACTCAAACTGTATATTCATTTTAGACTTAGTATAAATTAGGAAACAAAATATAAAAACTTTTCTTTACATTGTTATACGCATTTTTAGAGTTACAGTTAATTCACACTTGAGTAGATTTGCCGTAGTCCGGTCCACATGGGATGATCACCCAGGCTTACTTGAACCACTTTACTACTTATTCGACCATGCACTTGCGTGTAGTCATCCAGAACAATAGAACAAGTTTTTGGCGCAGATTTAGGACGCGTCGGTAAATTTTTGCTTAAGTGTTAGTTTACAAATTCTATATAAGTGTTGACAACTTGGTCTTGAATTTTGGTTTTAAATTCTTTTTGATTTTTTTTTTCGGATACACTTCTTGACATGACATCGTTGAACACAAATGGTTTAAATGGTGAATACTCATATTTTGGCGAATCTTTTCTGAATTTCGGAGGACACCACTTGTGGCGGCTCCTTGTAACACGTGCAACATATGTGATTGTCAAGATGGCCATTAGGATGGTTGTCAGAATGCATACTCCCCTCCCCAGAGCCCCTACTATGATCCTTTTGTTGTTTTGATGAATATAGGCATGTTGAAAATGAGGACTTGGGATGCCAAGCTCGAATAGAAGACATGTTGAAACAACTCCTTGAGCAATCGAGGAAACGATAGAAAGAGGCAATGGCACATTTATAGTTCGGGGAAAGAATGCGGAGAGGCTCTAAAAAGGATAAGCATTAAATTCACGGAGATGATTGCTGAGGCTGAAGCTTGTGATAATTGCAGGTACTTCGGTTGTAGGCGATATTCAAAAAGGAACTACAAAGAGGAAGACAAGGGTGAATTTTCAGATGAAGCCAGACATTTAGAACCTCTTGAGTGTCCCGTGATGAGCTCATACTTATAAGAAAATTAGTTCAGGAGAAGAGATAGAAGTAAACCCAATTTGACACTAATGGAGAGACATATGTTATTGCGTAGAAAGGTGTATAACAAGTAAGGAGGTCAATCACAATGCGGTTTAGAGTTGACGTGGATGGGATTTTCCGAAGCATTTTCTACCTTGAGTTTGGTGGACGACATAGAAATAAGTCTTCGAAGCCAATAGAAATGTCTAGAGGAGGACCAAGCCAGTATATTTTGGGCCATTGCTGATTTCAATAGACAAAATGACTTCCACTTGCCAAGTTAATAAACGTCAAAGGCGGCATCTCTTTGCTTGGTCGACAATTTTTCACCACCACCTAGAACACTTAAAAGGAAATTAGAGAGAAGAAATTAGGGGTGAGATACATATCCTCAGTGGAGGAAAAAGCGGTGAAAGCGTAATACGATGCGTCTTATGACGTAAAATTAAGCTAGGGGGCAACCCAAAGTACCATTTAAATTCTTCATTAAAGTTGATTTTATTTATTTTCATCTTTTTGTTGTTTTTGGTGGAAAGTGCTTCTGAGATGGAGGGAAGTGAGTACGGATGGAGGAGGAAACTAACAAGCATGGAAGAAAAAGAAGTGTGGGGTCGAACACCCACTTGTGCAAAAGTTGAAGGAAAACATCTTTGTTAGCTAGGCACAAAGGCCTCGGGGAGTATTTCTCACCCTCTTTAAATGTTAAGTTGATGTTATGGGGACATAGCATGATTCAAGTGGGGTGAGGGAAAATTTTAAATTTTTGTGCTTAATGATTTTTGGTAGAATGTAATGCTTGGGAGAAATATTTGAAAAAAAAAAAATTTTTTTGAGTCAGCATGACTTCATCACCGGATGAGATTTTATTTTCGGTTCTTTTCGACGGGGTCTTTGAGCAGAAGAATAAAAGTTTTCCTTATACGTATATAATGTTTGTAGTCATAGTTAGAGACTATTTAAAGCCCCGATGGATGGATGACGGCCGTCTTGAGGAAAAATGAGTCGGTAGGTTGGTTTTGAACATTAGCTTATTGATGGCTTGATATTCTTGTGATGTGCTATGCATGATTGTAAGATATAAGTGTGGTTAGTTTGAAGCATGTAGAAGTGTATAACTTTTTGTGAGACACTTAGGCTCTTGAATTGGACTCAATGTGATTGAAGCTTAATTTTGAATTCTTGTGATTAGGCGAGTTAAGAGTGCGAATGTGTCTTGAATTGAGCATGTCTTTGTGAGTGTAAGTTTTCGAATACATTGCTATTGTGGAATGTCTAGAACTTGCACGGTGTGTATATAAAATGAAATGAAGGATGTGAATTGTAGGAGATGATTTAGGCATTTCTTTGAATGAACCTAAATGTTATCCTCACTTTACCTACCTTGAATATTTAATCTAGTTATCACAAGTGAGCCTTGAGCCTATTCTTTGTGGCAACATAAGATTAATCCTTTTTCTTTCATTAGCCTTGAATTTGATCCAAAACTCCGAAGCGCTTAAGTGACTCCAGAAAGAGTGAAGGAGCAGGTGGGAAAAAGAAGGAAAAGTAGCAAGTTGTAAAAAGTTGAGAAAGGACAAGGTGCACTTGTGTGAAAATGGTTGATTATTAGTAGGGAGTAAGAAAATAAATGAATGAAAAAGATTGCTTAAGTACTCCTTACTACTAAGCTGAGTGTGCTTAAAGAAAGGGGAACAAGAAGAAAAAAAATGCGGGGATTGAAAAGAATGAGGGTGAAGTAAGACAGAGATATCCTTAATGATGGTTGAAGTTATTAAAAGGCGGCAGGGAAGATAGTCACTATTACGGCGAGAATAGTACCCTGCAGTCCCTTAGCTTACATTACAACCAGTAAGTCCTACTTGAACTTACGTTCATACATCCTTAAGTGAGTGGAGTATAACACTAAGGGGGCAAGCATAGGTCACTATCATGCGCATGTGAATTCTTTTTGTGAGCGGACGTAATTTTATTCATATACCCATACTTGGTGTGATTTGAATATTTGTGAGTAAAAAGGGTAACTCTCTTGTTGGCCAGCGAGGGCACATGTTTAATGAGAGATAACATCGATGTCGGATTTCTTGTCAGTTGATTTGCATGAGTTTGCAATGATTGAGAGTCGATTCTTGAGGTTAGGAAGTATTAATGGAGTTGTATATCATTTCATTGATTAAATCATGCATGCTCTATTTTTAACTTGTTATCTTAAATAATCATCATAGCCGTGACTTGAATTATCTTGCTAAATTAGCTATGTGTGAGTCTTCATGTGCATGAGATGTAAAAGGTTTGTTCGAGGACGAACAAGACTTTAAGTATGGAGTTGTGATCTTGGGCATAATTACATGCCAAAGTGATACTTTATAACTTAGTTTTGTCTTGTTTATGTATTTAATTATGTATATTTTCATGCCTTTTTATATAAATGAGAAGAAATATTAACCAACATGATTAGTCTTTATTTTTGAACGAAATAATGCATTGGAGGACCCAATCTATGATTTGGTGAACTTGAGGAATGATATCGGGAGCGAAACACCAAAATTGGAATAAATTGGGCGATTTCCAGAGGGCTTCCGCGATACCTCCGTGACACGTTGGCAGTGCTGCGATACACTCAGAAGTGACACGTTGGAAGTGCTTTCCAAGCGATACACAGGTAATCACGGGCCCAATGCTCCACGATACACTCCGTGACACGTTGCTTGTTATTTGGGAAAAATTCCCACTAGTATAAATAGAACACTTAGGTTTTTATTTTTAATCATTCTGACTTGGTGGAGTAGGAACGTGGGTTACGAGGCAGTTGAGGGGCGAAAATCTTAGAAGGTTTCTCTCTATCTCTTTCTCCTTTCTTTGATTGTTTTTGATTTATACTCATTTAATGATGTTTAATCCACAAATGAGTGGCTAATTTCACTTCTTCAGAGGTTAAGAACATTGTATTGAAATGCGTTGTTGATCATTTGTTTTTTCATCTTTTCTTACATGATTTGTTCTATTAATTCTTGTTCTTCTTGCATTAATGTTTGGCCAATGTTAATGTAAATCTAAAAGTCGGGTTTCACTCGAGAGAGCACGAAATTGAAAAGTTGTGGAGTGTAGGATATGATCTTTTCTTGGTTTGGGAAAATTGAGAATTGATTTACCTTAAGGATAGAAATATACACGAAAAGTCGTATTAGTCGATTATGGAATCGGTTTTGTATGGCTAGAACATGAATTGCTTCTTATCACGAAAATGTAGGTGGAAGGTTCATGATTCTTAAGTTGGGTTAAATACGAGTTTTAATCCATAGGCATAAGTTAGACTAGCAGCTGGGAGAAAAGATTAACCAACTTTTATCAAATAATTAATTTCTCTGCATGTTCATTTAGCCTCAGCATGCTCCTTACTATAGTTCAGACTCAAAAGTATTTTCAATTTTAGACTTAGTATAGATTAGGAAACAAAATATAAAAACTTTCTTTACATTGTTATGCATTTTTGATTCACGATTAGCCTTAGTAGATTTGCCCGAAGTAGTCCAGTCGCGCCCCGTAGTCCAGTCCCTGTGGGATCGATACTTAGCTTACTTGAGCCACTTACTACTTGTTCGACCACGTGCACTTGCGTGTAGTCATCCAGACAGCCGTACAGAAGATGAAGATGGTAGTGAAGACCCATGACGTGGCACTTTCGCAAAGCATGTCCAAATATTTCGGGAGTGGTATCATTGAGGTCGGGGGCCAATGGAGTCTCATAAAAGTCATGGGTTGTGGAGTCTTATGGGGTATCCCAAGTGTGCAGTCGCTTCCGCTTGCTTTTGGGAGCATCTATGTCCCTATTTTTGCCAATATCAATCAACCCAGTAGCAGAGCTAGGCTGTTCATCTGGAAAGTAGGGGACCCCTTCTTCAGCACGAGTTGGCTGATGAGAATAGGGAAGGGCATGGAGAGACCTTTCTACATAACCTTTCTTTTGAATTGTGTGGCAATTGTATCGCCAAAGTTGGCATGCACTCCAGAAATAATGCATGAGATCAGGATGGCGGCTTCAATACTAATCTGCTGGTCATTCTTGGAGGGCATGAGGCAATAACACACCAAATCAAGCCATATCATGGCCTCAAATTGGAGGTCTTGCCTCAGAATTTCTCCCTAAAGTGGCCTACAGTGGTTTCCCAAATGCAATAGTCCGAGCCACCCATAGGCGTTGATTGCCCTTGGTCGCCACCTTTTTAGCAAACTCAGTCCCTGGTTCAATTTCATCACCCGAATAGATTGAGTTTGTTTCATCATGCGTGATATCCACCTCTACTCCATGGACCTTGACTAATGGAAGATTTGGGAACTCATCCACCTTCCCTGTGTGTTTCATTGAGTCTTACCTCTCTTGACATGAGGTATAGAACTCTATCACCATGTTGGGGTAGTAACCGGATAGAGCATCCAAGAATGGGTGCCACTATCAGTCAAAAAATGAAGAGCACTGATATCAAATAAAGAAATGACATGAGAAGTTAAGAAAATGAGAGTTAGATACATCACTTATTTTTAAGCTAAAAAGGAAGTGTTCAGAATGAAAAGTAGAAAGTTTAGAAGTACATTAAGGTGAGTTGTCACTTTAAAGTTATGAATTTCATTGCATAAATGATAGGTTATATTATGTTTTTATCGCCCTATAACGAATATAGGTTGTTTTTTTACTAAGTTTCAGGTTTTTGGATAGTCCAATTTAGAGAAACTCTAATTTGGGAAAATCTTAAAGAATCGGATTATAGGCATTAACCTTATTTAGGATGAATGATCCTGGGAGAATGTAATACCCTACATATTTTCCCTACATATTTTAAAATAACTAATCTCTTAGTTGAAGATATACAAGTCAAAATTTTTTCTTTCTTTTTCTTTACATCATCTGACAATGAGATGTTCGGAGAATAAGGTTACCAGTGGGTATTCATATCAAGGAAATCATATAAAAAGGTGGTTAAAGAATTAAACTAAAGTTTTAGACCAAAGGGATCTTGGTACTGAACTTCTAGTTGACAGTTTTATAATGGGAAAGTATTTAAATAAATCTTGTATATGGTTTGAATTGGTATGATCATATTTGCCTATCTATAATGAGTTAAAGGATCTGCTATCTATTAAATTAAAGATCTTTGAGTCTAATTTTCAGAATATTAAACTGCTCATCAATCGGACTTCTATATCAAAAGCTATGCTAGTTTGAAGGCAACACTGTCAGTAGAAAATGCACCCAGCTGGGTCGCGGGCCCCAACCAAGTCGAATCGAGTTGGCAGCCTATTTAGGTCATTTGAAGAACCAAAGCTCATTTCACTTTGATTTTCTTTCAATAAATAAGAGAATTCAAGAGCTTCATATCATGGTGAAAACATTAGCAAGGTAAGAACTCATATATTAGGCCAAATTCCATAATAGTCCAAGCTCGAAAATTGTTTGTTATGCCGAAAACTTCTGATAATGTTAACTTTATAGGTTTTCATTGGGTTAAAGCATTAAGGTGTTGCGGAAAATTATATAATGTGAAAGGATATGTGGGAATGCAAGGTAAATATTCCTAATCTCTTATCCATCATTAATTTGAATTTTTATATTACTATTAAGGAATGATTTACCGATATAGGGTTTTTGGTCTTGATTGTGGACTGTTTTGGGCGTGGCTGAAGGTTGCATAGGAGTTGTATGGTTACATGTAGTAGTAATCATATTAAAGTTGGGGGGTGTAATCAAGCTTTGAAAAATAACTTTCGAGGTAGGTAAAGGCATACCCTTCTTTTCGAGTCGCACAAATCATAACTCATCTTATCTATTCTGGATGGAACTTGTTTTTCATGACCCAAGTGGCTGTGATTGGCATCCCACTGACCCTTTAGTGGAAAAACCATCATTTTTCCATTTACCAACTCATTTATTCATGCACTTTAATCAAGAGATATAATTATAAGAGAAATAACGGAAATCTTAAATAAATAAACATGAAACCAAATCCATGCCGAAACTAACTATTCAATCCCCAAGAACTGAAAGTCATTGTACATAGGACTCTAAATTGAAAAATGTCTAAAATTAATGGAACATAATATAAAACAACAAAATAATGTTGGAAACAAGGAGATATCAACTAAAGAAGATTTGTGGCAACCTAGGTGGAAATCAACTCACCCTCAGATCGAATGTCAAATTGTCTCACTAGAGATATGGTCAGGATGAACTTCTTAGATCGTAGTCTAGACTCAAAAAATAAGTGTCAGAGTAGCATCAATATAAATACTATGTACTGATTGGCATCATAGGCCAACCTCAGATAATAACAAGTATAAAATAAAACTTAATAAATAAATCAAATAGTAAACCACCAACTCACAATTTCAATAACCATTCACAAAAAGAAGTTCTATGCACTGTATCATGTATAACATTATAAATCAACGAGACATCACATGTGTATAGTTCTCAACAATCAGTACGTTGTATCTCACCAGCTTACAATCTAAGAAAGTCATAAGTAAGTATGAATTTCATATGCACACTGAACATACAGGTAAACGGTCTTTACTCATCAATTCCTCATCTCTAAATACACACTATAACACAAACTATACACACATGCCAGAGGGTATTATGCTTGCCCTTCCAGTCATGACTTACAGGGACTCTAAAAATTCATATACTGTACCAACGCGGTACCCGCTCCCACTCATTTGCTCGTCTATATGCTCCCCTTGGACATGATCCTCTCATCTTAGGGTAAGAACATATTACCCAAATTTATAAACATATTTCATCAAGATCTAAAACAATCATCACATAGGATACATCACAAATTCATATTATGTCACGGCCCGAGTCTACACTCTGGGTGCGACATGGTGCTAAGAGTCACAAGTGACCCCAAGATAACCCATGGCATAGCTTGTTACTGACATACTAGAATTAAATAGAAAACTAAGCAGATGCTACTAAAGTCTAAAATAATCTTTTAAGAGAAACGATAAAATCTAATAAATACAAAAGTTTTAGACAACATTAATAATAATAAGCTGAAACTGATACCATGCAGTTTGAAAGTCTCTACCAATAAATGAGTTGTTGGGACAAGCCCCTAGCTAACTCTAAAGTCTAAAAACTGGAAATGACAATAACTGAAAGAAAGGGCTCCGATCCTCGAAAGATGAGGACTCACCATTGTCGCTTGTTGAATATCACCGGCGTGAACTAACTGTGATGCTGAGGTTGGGTACCTGAACCTATATCATAAAATGATGTACCATATAGAGAGTATGCGATTATTACTTAGAATGTACTGAGTATGCGTGACATAAAAATAAAACATAAGTATAATGATAAATTATAAATTGTACTGAGATACCATGAAAGACCCTATCTGAAATCATAAATACTGAAAATAGTTTGAAAATCTGAGGATACTGTAAGAGCTAAAAAAACTGAATTAAGGTCAAAAGCATATTCTGAAATCTGAAAGACTGGACTGGACTGAGGATTCTGACTATACTGAACTATAGGAGAGTCTAATAACCGATATATAACCACATGAGCTAAATATGGAGTTCGATGTTTATTTCCCATTGATATGGCCCACTGTACCTTGCCATGGTACAGTGACTGGACTGTATGATCACTAACTGAAAGACCCATTTGGGTTAAATCCTACTATCATGATTGGAGAATGGACCCAGGATCGAGACACGGGACCTAGAACCATGAATGGCTCCAAGCTAATCCATGGCGTGGCATATTACTAGCACAATATAACTTATAAGGAAAATTGAGTGGAAGCTAACTGAAATATAAGATATTCCCTTATGGATAACAAGATAATCTGATAATGTAAACATTGAGTCACAAAGCTGAACATGTTAACTCTATGTTTGAAAGCCTCTACTAACTGATGACCTGATAGGACAACCCCCCAGCTAACTCCAACGTCTGAAAGTAAAATGAGGTAAAAGAACTAAAATGATGTAGATAACTCTAGTCCTCGAATGATGAGGACTCACCCCTGCTAGCTTATCAAGTCCGAAATGTTTCTAACTGTGAGCTGAGTCTGAGTACCTAGTTCTATATCATAAAATGATATAGCATAGAGTATGCGATCAGTACTTTGAATGTACTGAGTATTTAAGGTGAGTAAGACATTCTAGTAAAATGATAGTCTGAAAGCATGAACATAAATCAGGATAGAACATGAGAGTAAGGAGAACATGTTGAACATCATATTCTTGAAGTAATCATAATCATGAGATATTCATCATAAGCTGAACATAATGACCCAAGGTTTAGAAATAGAAAATCATGTAATGTACCATACTTGAAATCAAATGTAAAAACTCATAAGATGATCAATGGGTCAAATATGCTATAAAACATAATATCATAATATATGAACATAAGCAACTAAAAACATGAGGAACAATGGGAGACCCATCATAACTGACACCATCACGATAGAGCTTATATGATGTCCCAACTATCTCACTTAAGTGGGAAGAGCCGTCCCAAGCTTTCCAATGCAAGGAATGATTAAGGCGTGATTTCACTCATGACTCAGGTCCTCAATCTCAAATATCGATGACCCCTGCATGCGCCTATTGAGAAAAGGGAGGCACTCTCCAATAGCGAGGATCCCATATTCCTTGAGCAAAGAGAACCATTCTCTAATATCTAGAATCCCTTATCCTACGCTGGCACATAGTTCTGAGACTGGGGACCTCGGAACCCCTGGCCTACTTGGTGCTAGACACTAATCCCAAAATATGCATATTGATCATATAATCATATTCTCAAAACATAACGTAAATCTAAATGTTCGGAGTCTTGACTCCAAAACATATCATAAATTGATCTTGTTAGCCTTGGCTAAATTCATAATAAGCAAACTTAACTTTGCATGGGCATGCCCAAATCATAAAATTATACATACTTGAAATTAACTTCATACCTCAAAATTGTGAAATCATAACTTGAGAGTTCATAAACATTCATGCATACTAGGTAACTCATCATGCTTGAAATCATGGATCATAGGCTGGAATTTTCATAAAATATGCATAATAGGGCATAATCTTCATAAACTTGAATCATGAATTACTAAGTAAATTGAGAGTCAATTTTTCCCTAATAGCCATAAATCATCAATTGAAACATGAGAGAATTAAACCTATATAGATAGCATTAAATTGGGTTAAACCCTAGAATTTCACAATTTAGAACTTGAGAAGTAGAAATCATGAATTTAGACTTGAAAGGGGCATGAGAGTGGAAGAACTTCTCCCATTCATAACCCTACATACCTAGATTGATGATCCCTTGACTTTTCTTGAAGAACCAAGGGAGATTTGGAAGAGCTTTAAGAAGAACCCTAGATCCTTTCTTGAGAGAAAATCCAACTATCGATCTTTTGGAGAGGGTGAGGATTTAGGCTAGGTTAATCCCTTTAATCTAACTTTTAGGAAGCCTAAAACGACATCTTTTAGGAGTTAGAATCATAGTAGTTTACCAAAATGCCCCCAAACTACATAATAAAAGCCTAAATCTAGTAGTTACAATGACTAAAAGGATGGGTCGTTGTTTGATAGGATGACCCGTAGTTAGGTTCGTCCAATGCCTGTTGCTATTTCACTCTGAACTCCGATTGATGCAAGGTCAGATGCATTGGAAAGAAGACTCCAAGGGCTTCAAATTGATGTGTTGAATCACCCAACACTAATTTGTAAAATGGCAGCTATGGTCATTTAAAATTGACCCTTGTAAGAACTTATACGAATACTCAATCAAAAAGAAGGCTCTTAACTAAACTTTGTGCTAGAGGTTCTTTATTATCTTAATTTGCATCCAATGCACTTACTACACTTAACAATTTATCTTAACACCTTGTTTCCATTAATTGATGGGGTTCAGGTCTATCCACATACCTAGAAAAGTTTAAAACTTAGCCCAAAATTTTAAAACAACTGGCAGAACCAACGACCCATACAACGAGTCATGGTCCTAAATAATGGACCATTGGTCCACCCATTGTTTTTATTCTTCCTTCAAAATTCTCAAAATCTGCTTCAATGACCCGTTCAATCAAACCACGGTCCGTACAATCCCCTCGTGGGTTCTGGGTAAATTTCTAATAGCTCTCTGGAACATCAAACAATGAGAACATCCAACGACCTGTTGGACCCTACAACGAATCGTATTGAGGTTCGTTGTTTGCTTTTAGTGTTTCTTCCTGTTGTTTTCTATTGTAAGACTCGAGTATAACCTAATAAACTTTTGGGGTATTGCATTATCTCCCCCTTAGGAACATTCATCCTTGAATATGGGTTAACTCAGCTATAAGACTAGGAAAAAACTGCAATCCCAAAACTAAACAACTATAGCTGAAAACTAACGGAGTGACTGGCTCCTGACTGAATTACATGATTGAACTAAATTCATGAATTATACAAACATGCTGTGACATGAAGGAAAGTTAGAGACATGAACTTGACATGAAACTTAATAAAGTACTAAGGTGGAAACTTGTATCTCATGATGGAACTAAGCTGGAAGGGAAAAGATGCGGGTATCTAGCCATCATATTTTCTTCGGCTTTCCACGTAGCTCCATCAACAAGCTGATTTCTCCACAAAACTTTCACTAAAAATACTTGTTTCTCCTCAACTTCCGACCTGACGATCAAATATCTCAATCGATACCTCATCATAGGTAAGATTGTCCTGTAGATCAGTGTTATCTATCGAAACAACTAGAGCTAGATCACCAAAGCACTTATTCAACAAGGATACATGGAAAAATAGAAGCACCGAAGCTAACTCTGCTAGTAGCTCCAACATATATGCCACCTTACCAACTCGCCCCAGAATCCTATAAGGACCAACATATCAGGGATTAAGTTTCCCTTTCTTACCAAACCTCATAACTCCTTTTATGGGAGAAACCTTCAGAAACACCCAATCATTAACCTCAAACTCAAGCTCTCTCCTCCTAACATCTGCATAAGATTTTTGTCGGCTCTATGTTGTTTTTAGCCTACCCCTAATGAGCTGAAATTTCTCTATAGCCTGATGAACTAAACTTGGTCGTATCAACATAGCCTCAGTTTCCTCGAACCATCCAATAGGTGATCAATACTTCAACCCATAAAGAGCCTCAAACGGAGCCATTTGAATGATGGAATAGTAGTTGTTGTATGAAAACTCAATGAGGGATAAGTGATTATCCCAACTACCCTTGAAATCTAACACACACTCTCCCGACATGTCTCAAGAGCCTGAATAGTACGCTCGGCCTGACCTTTTATCTGTGGGTGAAAAGTTGTGCTAAGCTTTACCTGAGTACCAAGGCCCCTCTGAAACGACCTCCAAAATTGAGAGGAGAAATGAGTACCTCTATCCAAGATGATGGAAAGGGAACTCCATGCAACGTAACTAATTCTCGAATATAAAATCTAGCATTGTCCTTATGCTGACTTGGTTATCCGGTCTACTATTACCCATATAGAATCATGTTGTCAGCGTGTATGAGGAGACCTTGCAATGAAATCTACCTTAATCTCCTCCCACTTCCAACTAGGAATATTTATACACTGTAGCATACCTCCCGGCCCTTGATGCCCAACCTTTCCAACCTACATTCCTCGCCCCTACCTCTATTTATGCTAAAGTCTGAGTCCAATGGCATACCTCAGCCACGTTCAATCCTAACTCTGCCACACCTTCAACAATCTAGAGTTATCAACTAAGAAAATTACTTTCCCCTAAACAAGGAAGTCACACAAGTTCGAGCTCTAACAAAGAAGCCACTAGTCACACCATACTATGGTCTACTGGTACATCACCACCTCATTGAAGACTATCACCTATTATTATCACATGGCTCCTTGTAGCTAACGCTATTTAAGAATTCCCCTATCTCCTAGGCTTGGCTAATCACTACACATCATGAACTTCTACATACCTGGCACCTATGGCAGGAATAGAGAGTTATCCTAAACGTACACATTGTAATCACCATTTCCGTCATGGGGGAACATACATAGGGCTTAGAGTAAGGAAATTGTGAGCATGAATCATTTAGGAAATCTAAGTAGGGCATATACGTGATATAGCATGATCTTATAAGCCATTAAGGAAAATCTTAAGGACTGAGTTTATAGAGTTGAGCATGCTGAGAGAAATGAGTATACATACATAACAAGGGTCATGACATAAAGCTGAGATTTATAGAATCATGGAAGAAGATTGGAATCACCATCTGAAGTGGTTACTTCTCATTCTATGAATCTGAGTATGAATACACGTAAAGGAGTACTTGGAACTTTGACATGGGCATAACATGTTCACATATTGCATAAGTAGAGTATCATATTGACTGAAGTACGAGAAGACACTTGAATAAGCGTGGATCGATCTACAATAATTACTGATCCTGGACCTTCACACTTGGAACTCAAGACTTGACCTGGTCCTTCACCTTATAATATCCCCCTTAGCTTAAAGGTCATCATTCTAAGGATTGAACGCCTTCTTAAGGCTAAGCTAAAATCACAATCTATTGACTTCCTATTCGCCCCTAAGGCTATCACTGAAGGCTTCATACTTCTCCTGTCGTACTCCTCCACTCTTCTGATTCCTTACTTCAAGTTTGCGAATTCTTCTGCCTTAACTTCTCCTAACTCCTGCAGGAATAAACAATTTGAGAGCATCTCTTATTCCTCTTACTAGAGTTATGCTTTGGAGCATGCGAATGCATAAGTTAGGAGGAAGTCTTTTATAGAGTTAAACTCTATAGCACGAACTAGAGTATGAAAGAAGGGAAGTTTCCTGAAATGCCTTGTAGCCTCTTCCTTATAAGTGTGGCGCGGTTCACACCCATGAAAAAGACTCAACGCGGCTCTTAGACACACTAGGACACTGTAAACCTAATGTTCTGATACAAAGTTTGTCACGACCCAAGCATAGACCTCGGATCGATACATGGGACCTAGAACCATGAATGGCTCCAAGCTAACCCATGGCGTGGCATATTACTAGCATAATATAACTTATAAGAAAAACTAAGAAAAAGCTAACTGAAATATAAGATATTTTCTTATGGATAACAAGATAATCTGATAATGTAAACATTGAGACACAAAGTCGAACATGCTAACTCTATGTCTTAAAGCCTCTACTAACTAATGAGCTGCTGGGACAAGCCCCCAGCTAACTCCAAAGTCTGAAACTAAATGAGGTAATAGGACTTAAATGAAGTATATTACTCTAGTCCACGAAAGAGGAGGACTTACCCCTGCTAAGTGATCAAGTCCAAAATGTTTCTAACTGCAAGCTGAGTCTGAGTACCTAGTTCTATATCATGAAATGATATAGCATAGATTATGCGATCAATACTTTGAATATACTGAGTATGTAAGGTGA
>JACEIK010009504.1:0-11847 GCA_018107945.1 Datura stramonium
CCTCCTAGATACAAGAGCCACTCTTTCGTTTGTGACTCCATATATGGCAGTCCAGTTCAACATCAGTCCAGAGGTCCTATTAGAACCATTCTAGGTCTCCACCTAGTTGGTGAGTTAGTTAGAGCCAGCAGGGTGTATAGAAACTGCCCAGTCTCTGTCCTGAATAAAGTCATTCCAGCTGATCTCGTAGAGCTAGACATGGTCGACTTCGATCTTATTCTCCGCATGGATTGGTCACACTCTTGCTATGCCTCAGTTGACTGCAGAACTAGAGTTGTCAAGTTTCAGTTTCCGAATGAACCAGTGTTAGAATGGTCGGGCAGCAGTTTAGCGCCTAAGGGTAAGTTTATTTCCTACCTTAAGGCCCAGAAACTCATTTCCAAAGGATTTCTATATCATCTGGTTCGGGTCAAGGATTCCAACTCTGAGACCCCAACCATTTAGTCAGTTCCAGTTGTCAGCGAGTTCCCAGATGTATTTCCTGAAGATCTTCTCAGAGTTCCCCCTGAACGGAAAATAGACTTCGGAATAGATCTCCTCCCAGATACTCAGTCTATCTCTATCCCTCCTTATAGAATGGATCCAGCTGAGCTTAAGGAGCTGAAGGAACAATTAAAGGATCTTCTTGATAAGGGTTTTATCCGACCCAACATCTCTCCTTGGGGTCCTCCAATGTTATTCGTTCGTGAGAAAGACAATACCCTCAGAATGTGCATATATTACCGTCAGTTGAACAAGCTCACAGTAAAAAACAAGTAACCTCTACCCAGAATTGACGATCTGTTTGACCAACTTCAGGGGGCTAGCTGCTTCTCAAAGATCGATCTCAGGTCAGGGTACCATCAGCTAAGGGTTAGGGAGTGTGACATACCGAAAACAACATTCAAAACTCGGTATGGTTAGTACGAGTTTGTGGTGATGTCTTTCGGGTTAACAAACGCCCCAGAAGCTTTCACGGATTTAATGAACAGAGTCTTCAAGAAGTATCTGGATATATTCATCATTGTATTTATCGACGACATTCTAGTATACTCAAGAATTGAGGAAGAGCATGCCAATCACCTAAGATTAGCACTGCAGACACTCAGAGACCACCAGTTATTCGCCAAGTTCAGCAAGTGCAAATTTTGGTTAAAATCCGTGACTTTCTTAGGTCATGTGGTCTCCGGTGAAGGGATACAAGTAGATCCTCATAAGATAGCAGCAGTGAAGGATTGGCCCAGACGTACCTCTCCTACTGAAATCAGTAGTTTTCTAGGCTTAGCGGGTTATTGCCGATGGTTTGTGGAAGGTTTCTCCTCCATAGCATCTCCTTTGACCAAGTTAACCCAGAAGAAAGTGATATTCCAGTTGTTGGACGAGTGTGAGAAGAGTTTCCGAGAGTTGAAGACTCGAATCACTACCGCTCTAGGATTAACCTTGCCGGAAGGATCAGATGGGTTGGTCATTTATTGTGATGCCTCTAGAGTTGGACTCGGTTGCGTTCTGATGCAGCAGGGAAAAGTGATAGCCTATGCCTCCAGATAGCTCAAAGTTCATGAGAAGAATTATCCAACTCATGACTTGGAGTTGGTAGCGGTGGTAATCGCGTTAAAAATATGGAGACACTACTTGTACGGGGCTCACGTGGATGTGTTCACAGATCACAAGAGCCTTCAGTATGTGTTCAGCTAGAAGGACCTAAACCTGCGTCAGAGACGGTGGTTGGAGCTACTAAAGGATTATGACATGAGTGTGTTGTATCACCCGGGTAAGTCCAATGTGGTGGCTGACACCCTAAGCAGACGGTCTATGGGAAGTGTGCTCACATTGAGGAAGACAAGAGAGAGCTAGTGAAAGAAGTTCACAGGCTAGCCCGGTTAGGGTGCAGTTGGTGGATTCAGCGGAAGGTGGTGTGGTAATGCAAAGCGGGTCAGATTCATCCTTGCTTGTTGAAGTCAAATCCAGACAGGATGAGGATCCCATTTTACTTAAGCTTAAGGAAGAAGTCCTCAGAAAAGAGATAGAAGCTTTCTCCCAAGTGGGAGATGGGGTGCTCTGTTACCAGGGCAGGTTGTGTGTACCGGATGTTGGTAAGTTGAGACAACAAATACTTGACGAGGCACACAGTTCTAGATATTCCATTCACCCTGGTGCTACTAAAATGTACCACGATTTGCAGATATTTACTGGTGGAACGACATGAAAAGGGATATCGCCGAATTTGTAGCACAGTTCCCGAACTGCCAGCAAGTCAAGGTAGAACACCTTAGACCCGGAGGCATGACTCAAGATATCAGTATACCCATATGGAAGTGGGAAGAAGTAAATATGGACTTCATTACAAGTCTACCCTGGACTCGGCGGCAGCATGACTCAATCTGGGTGGTAGTAGATCGGATTACTAAGTCAACTCACTTCCTCCTAGTCAAAACCATAGACTTAGCTAAGGACTATGCCAAACTTTACATCCAAGAGTTAGTCAGACTCCATGGGGTGCTTGGCAATCATTTCAGACAGGGGAACACAGTTCACCTCACACTTTTGGATGTCCTTTCAGAAGGGACTAGGCACTCAGGTCAAACTCAGCACTTCCTTTGACCTGCAGACCGATGGACAAGCTGAGCGGACTATTCAGACCCTAGAAGATATGTTGAGGGCTTGCGTGATTGATTTCAAGGGTAGTTGGGATGACCACTTGCCTCTCGTTGAGTCCGCATACAACAATAACTACGACTCTAGTATTTAGATGGCCCCATTTGAGGCATTATATGGTAGGAGGTGCAAATCTCCCATAGAGTGATTTGCAGATGGTGAAGCTACTTTAATTGGGCCAGAATCAGTTCACGAGGCAATGCAAAAAGTTTAGCTCATCCGAGAGAGGTTGAAAATAGCTAAGAGCCGTCAAAAATCTTATGCCGATGTGCGGAGAAGAGAGTTGGAGTTTGCAGTTAATTACTGGGTATACCTGAAAATTTCTCCCATGAAAGGGGTGATGAGATTTGGGAAAAAGGGAAAGCTTAGTCCAAGATATGTGGGACCCTATAGGATTCTGAGGCGGATTGGTAAGGTATCCTACGAGTTGGAGTTACCTTCAGAGTTAGCAGTCGTACACCCAGTCTTCCATGTGTCACTACTGAAAAAGTGCATTGGTGATCCAACTTCAATGGTGCCATTGGACAGTGTGGAGATAAAGGATAGTCTATCTTTCGAAGAAGTTCCAGTTCAGATCCTTGACTGTGAGATTCGTAGGCTGAGAAACAAAGAAATCACTTCGGTGAAAGTTTTGTGGAGAAATCAGCTAGTTGAGGGAGCCACATGGGAAGCAAAAGCATACATGATGGCCAGATACCCTCACTTGTTCTCTCTTAGTTTAGTTCCAGAATCAGGTACTAAATCCCTTCTCAGTACTCTACTCGGTTCCGTACTTATCAACTCTATTTACATTTCCTATGAGCATACTAGTTGCATCAGCTCTGTTAGTACGGTTAAGTCAGTTTGGAGTCAGTTACTCCTTCAGAAAATAGTTCATAGTCTCATTTTTTTTGAAATCGCAGCTCTTTTCCTAGTTTTGGTCTTTATTCTAGGATGAATGATCCCAATGGGGAGATATTGTAACACCCTAAAACATTCCTAGACCAAATTCAGACGTTGCATGAAAACTCATAGGAAAATCATAAATTTTTCTATCTCAAACGACCCCCACAACGGACCATTGTAAGTGGTCGTGGTTCGTAGCAGCCTTCCTTCGAAGGGAAACAACGAGACATAGGATAACCCGTTGTTCCTAACAATGATCCGTCCTGTCGTCCGTTGAATCCCAAGTTCAGTGGTCTATCGGACCCTTCCTTGAGAAAACGAGAGGGAACAATGGCCCATGGTAGCCTCAAATGAGTCATTGTGACCACCCGTCGTCTGCTTCTTGGCCCCAATAGTGTAGACCACGAGTCTTTACGATGACTCGTTGGTCCTACCAACGATTCATTGTGTTGACTATTGTTTCAAGGCCCTATCCCTCCCAGTACGAACGGAAGGTATCAATGGCCCGTTGTCTCTTCCAACGAATCGTTCTACCCTACTGTGGAACATTTCCAATGAACCTAGTTTATGAACCCTGAAACCACAGCCAAATTCAACTGGCCGTCGTTCTTACTAACGACCCGTTCTGAGGCCTATTGGTTCCTGTCGGCTAGATTTCAGTTTTAGTTCCCATGGTTACTTTTGTAATTTTCCACCTTTTTAATCCCTAAAGTGTGTCATTTTAGGTTCGTATAGGGGGAAGTTAAAGGGCTAGAACGACCTTTTTATTCATTCCTCTCAACTTCCCTCAAGAATAGTGCCTAGAAACTCTGACAAAAAGCACAGAGCAGGAGCAAGGGTTGATTTTCTTCTCAGTTCTTCTCAGGGATTTTCACCAGGGTTTATTCTACAGGTATGTGGGAATTCATCAAGGAGGCTGTTCTCCCGTTGCGTTCCCTAGAACTCTCTCCATGTTCACTTTCAGTCCTACCCTAAGTTTGTGAATTTGAACTTATTACTATCGTTCTTGGATTATTTCATGTGGAATTATATCCTATGTTAATTGTAGCTATTTTCCACCCATTTGTAACTAAAATGATGCTTGTTACAGTGAATTGGAAATTTAGCCCTAACTCTTAAAAAAAAGTCAAAAACTAGAATCCTGTATAAATATTGAATTCTCAAAAATTGCTTGCATCTTTCAAGGTTAGGAGCTCCTATGACATTTGTATGTGTTAGAACATGTATGATAGTCAGATTCAGTCAGAAAGTCTATCTACTATGTATTACTCAAAATTGTCGATCTAGCCTCAATCAGATTTTAGCAAACCTCCGGGTTAACTAGAGTAATGTCAGTTGATTAGTTTGACTATATAATTTCTCAAGGTGCCAGTAGTACCTCCTAGATATCAAAACCAGAATTCAGTTATTGGTCCACTAGGCAGTCATTACATTTAAGATATATAGCTCTGACTTGCCCCAGGACCCAAGTTCAGATTTCAGTTTGTTCTTAGACGGTTACAACGCTTCTAGATAAGCAGCTCTGACCAGTCTAGAACCCAGTTTTAGAATCTGATCCGATAAGACTCTCAGGGTACTTGCAGTTATATGTCCCTGACTAGTCTTGGACCCCAGTTTCGAGCTGTCAGCCTAATAGTTCAGTATAGGTTTTCCAGTGGGAGTAGGACTTAGCACCGAGTGGACCGCGGTTCCAGCGCACCCAGGTCCCCAGGACTACATTGCCAGCGTATTTTAAAGTAGATTATTGGCCTGAATGGCCCCAAACTTTTTTGATCGCCCAATTTCATGCCTTTATACTATGGCAAGGTATATTGGGTCCTACTGGTGGGGTGTATACATTGGACTTCACTTCTAGCTCACGTGGTTATATGTCGGTTATAGACTCTCCCACTAGTCAGTCCAGTCTAGTTTCAGAATAAGAATCTCAGTTTAGTTTCAGATCTATCAGTTTAACTCAGTTCAGTATAGATCTCAGGCTAGAAATTCCAAATTTAGGGCAGGTCTTTGACCACCAGAGAGGGTCATTTTGACCATCTCAATTACTTCAGATTGTTTCAGTTCGGATAAGTAGTTGGTCATTGCATGTCTTTCCAATTCAGTCACTTGCATCTATAAACATATTCCTCTCACATATTCAGTACATTAAAGTACTGACGCATACTTTTTTGCTGTATCATTTCATGATACAGCTGCAGATTCTCAGACTCAACACCGCTAGCTGCCGCAGTTCAGATTCTCTACCCCAACAGTTGGAGTGCGAGTCCTCATCATCCGAGGGCATTATTTCTTTCTTTCAGTCATTTATTAGTTTCAGTTGGACATAGAGTTAGCTAGGGGATTGTCCCAGCAACTCCTCCATTAGATGGCTTTCTGACATATATGATTTTCAGATTTATCAGTATTATTCAAATGTTTTGAACTTTATGTTCTCAGACTTGTCTTTCATAAATGCTTTATGTTATTATTTTAAATTTCTGTTGTGCATGATTACTCAGAATACTAGTGAATGATAGAACAAGGGTTGACTTGGGGTCACTTGTGGCTTCAAGTATTGTGTTACGTCTAGGGTGTAGGCTCGGGGTGTGACAATCACATCAATGTACACATATGACAGAGGGTCTTATGTTTTCCCTTCCATTCATGACCTAGATGGGACTTTAGAAATCCATGTACTGTACACCCAGCCATAGAAGATCTTCCTCATACATGTCTATGTACTCATGTCCGTACACCCAGTCATATTTATATTTAGTCATACCTGTCTGTGTACTCACTCATACCTCTCATTCTGATGCTCACCTTATACATGAGCAACTTATATTTGAACCCTCACACAAGGCTTGATCATACAATATGCTCATCCAGGTTCTCACTCCAGCCCCAGGCCTCTCATTCTCAATATGTCAATGATTTACCATCCCATATTACATGCCACTTAGTTTTACTTACCTGCTTATCACATACTCCACCCATCAATTCATGACCCACATATCATAGTTCAAATATAGACAAATCACACAAAATAAGAATTACGCATCGCCAAGCATAACACAAACCTAGTTCGAGACTACTTCATAACCAGTTAATTATTACATCATTTATATCCAAAAATTTCATGATGAGGTACAACATGGCCTGCTCATAATATTGGGCTCCACTGCAGCGGCATCACTACTGCCACGGCAGTCTCGCTACAGCGGTTCCAAGACCGCTACAGCGGTACTCCTCAGGCAGTACTTCGACCAGATTTTCTCCAAGATTTCCCATGAAACTTTTCTTCGCAATCTCTCATCCCTCATGACAAAAACTACACTGATTCATCCTTATAATACCCCTACCTCCTTTCTTAAGCAATAATTATTAAATTGACTTGAAACAAACAATCATAGGACACAACATAACAAGAGAGTTTACTAGCCCCGTAATTCGCTTTTCCACAATTCATGGGTCACGATTCAAGCCATACAACAATTATAGCCCACCCCTCAATGTGCAATTCCCTTACTATATTAGTAAAGATTTAGGATTGGCCGTTTAATATCGTAATTCAAAAAAGAAGGACTATACCTATATATCACCAAGCAATGTCCGAAGACTAATACGCAGGAAATCAATCCACTCCATATACCCCATATACAAAGTCTATTCACGTTTAAATCATAATCTATGGAATTCACATAATGGGGATATCACCATCCCTTCCCTATCTCCTTCGCCCCCAGACACATAGTAATTATAACCATTCAATGATAATTTACTCAAATTTCTCCCCTACTTATCAATAGCACATCAAATATATGTACATATATGTGTTTCACTAATCAAAGTCTAACACGAAGGTAAGTAAGCCATAGTCTACCTGGGTGCCATGCTATTGTCAAGACGTTCCCAGTTGCATGTGTGCATCCAGTTCCAAGTTCTTGCGGAGAATCATAGCTACAGAGGGTGAAGTTTGCCTTCTCTAGCCTCCTAGTTGCTCTCCTTGTCCCAAAATCCTACTTCCTATTTTCTAGGCATTTTAATTCAGCCCTTTTTTGGAGAATAGGTTTTTAAATCCTAATTGGAACAGAATTTGTGGTATCCTAATTAGTGTCACCCATTGCAGCAATTTCTCTATGGGGGAAGACAGCTTGTTGTAGCGGCCTTACGCCTAGGCGCACCCAATTTTAACTTAACCTTTCGAAATTGTTCTTCTCATACTTTTTTATTTTCAGAGATTTTATTTAAGCTTGTAAAAATTTAAATTCGCGCATGCTTAGATTGTCAGGGTCCTATAATAGTCGATTGGTTCATTACATATTTTTGGAGGTTACCATGTAATGCCCGGAAACTCAAAATCAATATCCGGGACTTAAATCAGAAAATCTGGAAACTGCAGAAATATTGCAGGACGTCCCACCTGACAAGTCGTTAAGTAACCTCATGACTCGTTAGGTGAGCCGTGAGGAGAAGGATGGATAATGTAAAGGAGGGAGGCAGGGTACCTAACGATGGACTTCACGAGTCGTGGTCACTGACCACAACCCGTTAGGTCACTCGTGGTCAGATCGAGTGAGAAAATATTATGTTGTCCAGTGTACTTGATGAATGGGAGCAAAGATTCGTGGTCCCCCAGTAACGACTCGTTATGTACCCCATTACCAGCCCCAGTTAATTTTTAGCCAGTGTACCTGACGGGCGTGACCACGAGTCGTGGTCAGTCACCACGACCTGTTAGGGTCACCTGGCAGTTTTTCCCCTATTTAGTAATTTCCTACCCTCTCAAGCTTTAAACTACTTCGTTTTAGAATTAATTTCAAACGTTTTATTGGGGGTAACGGGTTCTCTTCCTCATTCTCCACTCAAACCCTCTAGAAACAGAATGTAGAGTTTTCTCTCAGAGTATTTCAGAGTAAGATCTAGGGCAGATCTTTCCTCTTCGATTCTTAAGCGATTTCTCCAGGTTTCTTCATCAGGTATGTGGGTATTCAACAAGGGAAATTAGTCTTCTCTTGTGTCCCCCAAAATTCTTCCATAACTTCTCTACTAGTTTTAGCCCTGAGTTTTTTGAATACGAAGAAATTACATGTTATTATTCGTCAATCTCTCATAGAATGATATTGTCGTTTATTATTGATATGAATTCCATTAGTTCTTACTTAAATTATTGATATTCTTGCGAGAGTAAATTGAAGCCCTGAATTCTTGTATGAAGATGATTTTTCTTGAAAATCTCCCTCTAGTGAATTAAGCATGTTTTGGCTGAATTTTTCTGGAAACTCTTTTATATATGAAACGAGCAGATATTCCATTAATAAGAATAATTTTAGACTTGATAAATTAGTTTTCTTGAATTTTTGAGTTGTTGCTATATTACGGAATTCCCGTGTTGTTAGAATGAGTCGAATTCTCTATTAGCTGCTTAACAATTCAGTTTAATTAGAATGTAGAATCCCTTCAGAATTATGAAGAAATTGTCAACTAATCAGTTTAACTATAGAAATTCTCGAGGTGTTAGTAGTACCTCCCAGATATCAGAATTAGAATCAGAATACAGTTATTGGTCCACTAGCCAGCCATGACATTTCAGATATATGGCTCTGACTTGCCCCAGGATCCCAGTTCAGATTTCAGTTTGTTCTTAGACAGTTACGACACTTCTAGATGAGCAGCTCTGACCAGTTTAGAACCCAGTTTCAGAATCTGGTCCAATAAGACTCTCAGGGTATTTTCAGTTATATGTCGCTGACTAGTCTTGGACCCCAGTTTCGAGCTATCAGCCTAGTAGTTCAGTATAGGTTTTCCAATGGGAGTAGGACTTAGCACCGAGTAGACCGAGGTTCCAGCGCACTCAGGTTCCCAGAACTATGTTGCCAGTGTAGGTTACAGTTACAGATTATTGGCCTGATTGGCCCCAGACTTTTGTGATCACCCAGTTCATGCCTTTATACCCTGGCAAGGTATATTAGGTCCTACCGGTGGGGTGTATACATCGGACTCCACATCTAGCTCACGTGGTTATATGTCGGTTACAGACTCTCCTACTAGTCAGTCCAGTCCAGTTTCAGAATAAGAATCTCCAGTTCATTTTCAACCCTATCAGTTTGACTCAGTTCAGTATAGTATCTCAAACTGAGTGTTTAAAACTTAGGGCATGTCCTTGACCATCAAACAGGGTCATCTTGACTATTTCAGATTACATCAATAGTTCAGTTTAGCTTACCTGTTGGTCATTGCGTGTCATTTCAGTTCAGACTTTATATTCAGTTATGTTTCTCCCACTTACGAAGTACATTCAAAGTAGTGACACATACTTTTATGTTGTATCGTTTCATGATACAACTGCAGGTTCTCAGACTCAGCACTGTTAGACGTCGCAGTTTAGATTCTCCATCTCAGCAATTGAAGTGTGAGTCCTCATCATTCGAGGGCATTATTTTTTCCTTAGTTTCAGTTAGACTTAGAGTTAGTTGGGGGCTTATCCCAGCAACTCCTCAGTTAGATGTCTTTCAGACAGACATGATTTTCAGATTTATCAGTATTATTGAAATGTTTTGAACGTTATATTTTCAGACTTGTCTTTCATAAATGCTTTATGAAATTGTTTCAAGTTCCGCTGTGCATGATTACTCAGAATGCTAGTGAATGATAGACCAGGGATTGACTTGGGGTCACTTTTGGCTTCAAGTACTGTATTACGTCTAGGGTGTAGGCTCGGCGCGTGACATACCCAATGTATTTCAAGCTACTTTTGAAGATTTACGTTGAGGGTTTTGAATTCTCTCTTCTACTCTACTGTAAGTTGATTATGATTAATTCAATGCTTTTTTCTTTATCTTTAATCATGAGCAGCTAAATTCTTATCTAAGATTGTGAACCCTATTGGGTTGTGAAACCTAGAAATCTCAATTATGATCAATTGATATTACGTTTTAATATATTTAACAGATATTTCATTTTCTAACTAAAATTGGTGGTTGCAAACACCGATTCATATCAATTTACCCCAATTATGCTTGAAAGAGCTAATTAAAGTTTGGTAGTATTAATCAATAAGAACCCAAGGCATAACCCTTGTTTAATAGATTCTCTTAGTAATATGTTGGATCTACTTGGAAATTTACATTTGCTTTGTGTTGAATTTGAAAGAATTGATTTAGATAAACATTATTATTGAAAGATATTGAGTGATTGATTAGTGATTATGTGCATATTATGAAAAGCTCATTATTGACGAATCTAACTAAGTGATCTCAGTGGATCAACCCTAGGTAGGGTCACAATCTTAGTTTTATCTCTCACTAATTTAAACCATTTGCAATTAGATCTAGATTTTAGTTTGCATCTCTCTTTATCAATTAATTAGAGTATCATCTTAAGGCACCAAATCGCATATTCGCTCATCTTTGTAGTCTAATCAATACAAAGTTCCCGTGGATTCGACTTCAGATCTTAGTTGGGTTAATAGTGCTAACGGTCGTATACACTTTCTCAAGAAGAGGAGTGGATTTGGACATTCACCAATTATTTACCACCCCTCAGATCAAAATGGTTGATAGTTCAGAACATACAAACCTCCAAATACTTAGTAGCCAACACATAATGATAAAGATTCATGCGGAATTCCTTCACTATTTATTAGATTTGGGAGAACCATACCCAATACGACCTACATACATTTATACCTTAAAGGATGATAGAAAAGGAGTTCAAAGTTCTTTTAGGATAAGAGTAAATTTATATTGTTCATTCTTAACATGATAAACATCCTTATCGAAACAAAATTAATTTAAACATATATCATACTTTGAAAGAGTTAAGATAAGTAAGCGGTGAGTTAGCCACTGATTTACAGACTATTTCTTATTATGACCAAGTATTGCCTAAAAATATGATTCAACATAAACATGAGCTTGATAACCTAATTGTGATATACGGCTAAACACACACATGCAATGTTCATTTATAAATCGATATACAAATATGTATTGAACCAAAAAAAAAATGAAAGAGGCGATGTAAAGATTTACAATATACATACATACAATCGCATAGAAAGGCAAAGTGGGGTATTCCATATGCAGAAACAAAATAGAGTAAAAGGAAGGTGTTTTATATATTCCCATTCTTAACTAGGTAACAACAAGGGTAACTATCATGCTTTTAATGAATCACATATCCATTCATGTTCATTGAAATGTATCAAAGAGAAGCAACGTAAGAGGAGGAATTTTTCACGAAGTTCACAACACAAGAAACCTTGTATAAGGAAAATGAGGCAAAGGGAGGGATGAAGACTTTTACCTTGTCCATCTGAGTCGTTTGATCGCTTGATCATATATATATATA
>JACEIK010009504.1:12378-39580 GCA_018107945.1 Datura stramonium
GTAATTAATAAAATATGGAAGGTCAAAATTGAATGTCAACAGGTATTGATAAAATTAGTCTTTTACATGTGAGTTATTTAATTAACAATACTCCTGCAAAAAAAATGAAGTGAAAAAACAAGTTGCATGGGAAAGAATAACTTTTGTGATAATTTTTTGGCTCATTCTGCGACTATTAGCCTAAAAGTTGGTTTTATCCTGTATTATGAGATATTATTTTATTTGTACTTGTTTGAGAAGTGAAATTGATTTGTCTTGACTAGTTCATGTGTCATGTGTGGCAATTTTTTGTTGGATAATTCTTGTGTTTACTTTTATCATGTAGAAATTTTAATTCTAATCTTAGTTGTGTTTTGATGGATGGATGACCTTAGGTATTCGTTGTAATTTTTTAAAAATTTAGCATTTCTAGCCTACCATTGTACAAATATTATTACTACAACCCCATTTGAGCTTGAAACCTTTTGTTTGGATACCACATTACAAGTTACTTTTGTTATTTTAGAAGCACTATCATCTCTGAATCTATATTCAAGATCATATGGTATTTTGATGATTGAAAAACTATGTACAAGAGATAATCTACATGTATAAAAAAGGTGGACAATTGAAGATTCAAGAACCAGGTCCTTAGAGCTCTTCAAGAAGAAGGGACAAACTTAGTAATACTGTTAGAGGAATTCATTAGAGGACTTGGTTCTCTTATAAAAAGAAGAGACTGTCAAGATGAAGTTGTTTCACGAGTGCACCAAGAACCATTAGAGAATTCAATTTGACAAGGAACTGGAATTCTATACGAAGAAAGTTACTATACATTATGCACATGGAATTAACTTAAAAATAGGATAATCCAGACGCGTGAAAGAAGAAATCAAGTCAAACTAGAATTGGATTCATAGTGAGACTAGAACCAACTCTAAATTAGATTAGAAAACTAGAAGATGACTAATTATTTCTATATAAGCAAAATGAATTATACTTTGGAGGTTGGACCATACCCAAAGATAAAGGAATCAGAGTGAGAAGAGTTTTGCACAAAGAGTCTCGAAGAAGAAGTTGTTGCTACAACGAAAGAACTTGTTCCTATCAAAATTATCCTTACAATTCTTGAGTTGTAATTATTAGTTTATTGTGTTGGTTCTAGATCAATATCTTAATTACATTTATAATTGATTATAATAGGTTTTATTTGTAGAGGCTGGAGGCAGGAATTGTAGAAATAATTTCTTAGGTGTTACAAGGGAGATTGTAAACCTTAAATTGGAGGCTCGAGTTTTAGTGGAAGAATTTAAAGAAAAGTCTTACAAAGGTAGGTCGTGATTTTTACTCCCTTGAAGAAGGAGTTTTCCAAGCTAAATTCTTGTGTTGAGTTATTTTGTATAATTTATTTTCTTGTATAGTTTCTCAATGAACCTGATTCTTTGAGTGCATAGGTCACAACCAAATATATAGTTACAAAATTATCCTTTTTGGACCTTTCCCTCATTGTATGCTAAAAGTGTAAATTTAACTTCAGGGTGAAGTTCTAATTTGGAGGTGGTGAAGAAGCCGTATTGCAAAATAGTTGAAAGAAAGAAAAAAACAAAAAAATCAAGAAATAATAAAAACTAAATTACTTAAAAAGAAAGAGAGAGAGAGAGAGAGGGGGGGGGGAGAGAGAGAGATTGGAAATAGTTGCGAAACTAGAGTGCAAAATGAAGGAGCAACGTGTGGAAATAAAGAGGAAAATGAACAATGTTTGAAATGAAAAACATTGTGTAGTGTTCAAGGAGAAATTACTCTCAAATTCTTATCCTACCTATCCCTAAACCTATATTACAAAACTAAAAGTCCTTATGTAATCTCCAATCGAATGTTCTTGAGTTAGTCGTGAATTAAAATAAAAGAAAACATACGATATGATACTTGTTAGCACTTGAACTTCTTTGCTGAGTGTGAATGACTTTGTTCATATGTTCCTTATATTGTTGTTGGAAATATAATTATTTTGGACTTTATTTATTAACAGGACACATGAATTATAATATATTGGTGATGTTAATATATTTCTAATTGAGTCAAATGAGCATATTTAATAGACTAGTGATTTTGAGTAGTTCTAGAGATTTGATTGTTGTCATTTGATTATTTTGAAACTCCATTATATTTTTGAAATTATTTTTTAAAATGAGGGAGTTATTTCATTAATATAACATACTTGTAGCCTAATTATTAGTATCAATCAAAGTCGTGAGTGTTCTGCTTAATTTAAGAATGTGATTTAGGAATTACAACGATATTCATTGAGATTTAAATGATAGAACCTCATTATATTTTGATTTTGATTTACTTGAGAATAAGCAAAGATTTTGAGATGTTGATAAGTGGTGATTTTACCACTTATTGTAGTCTCTTTACTTATATTTTGTAGTTGATTCCATATAAAAGGTAATTTATGGTATGTATTACTATTATTTAAGGTGAAATAAATCATGAAGTGTATTAAGATCAAATAAACTAGAATCAAGCAAAAATAGTGGAAGAAATACAAATTAAACTCCAGTAGTCGCATATGTGAGATAAGTTCCATATCTGTGAAACAACACATGCACTTTAAAGGATCACATATGCGGAGGCAAGAAGTCTACTATGATTTCACTTACAAGCTAAGTTTTGCATATGCGCAAATAGGAAACAAAAATTATTTTGCAACTGTCGGGAGAAGACTTGCACCTGCGAGGCCTAAACTAGTCAAACTTTTGCACCTGGGAAGCAGAATTCTATAGATGCTGCCAACGGGCTTTAATTCTGGACAAATTTTCCATTTCAAATTTTTTGGATTCCAAATAGCATAAAACTCAACCTAGATATTTTTAGAAGGTATCTTTGACAAAAAATACAAGTTTTAGGAGCCAGGATTCTCATACTGTTGAGCACTTGATCTGAATCTACAGTCAGGGTTCTCATATCTCATGGCCCAAATGGATAGGCCGTGCAGGCACCTACATCGACTTTACTCGATAGGAGAACCCTTACATACATTACTATTAATATTTAAGAATTAGTCTGAGACATTTTCACTACTTCTCATTAATTGATAAAAATCTCAACAAAATAAAATTACATGATTCTCCAACCATGACTCTCTCAAGATCTAGTATAGACAAATACAAGAGCTCTATTTGAATACCTGACCAACAAAATGACCCAGCTTCATCTGAAAAGAAAAACAATGAAGTTGGCATTCAGTAGTCCACACCAATCAAGGAAACTTCAACCTGCCACAACCTACACCCAAAAGAAAAAGATGTAGCAAGGTAGTATTAGTACATCACACGTACTGGTAGGCATCATCAGCCGACTAGAGTTAGTTAACAAAATAACATAAAAATCAATATACAATCAATATCAATAAATGTAACAATTATCTCACTCCTAAACATCATAATAGGTGTAACTGCTACATTATTGTTTCTTAAACCTCATCAAAGTTTATGCAATGCTTTTACAAACCTAATCATTATTATAGTCCTTCAATCTATCTCACTTTCTTTTTGTTGTAGCGAGTACTCGGTCTGCCATAGCAGCCCCGCTACTGAGGCTATTTGTCCACTGCAGTGATACACCCAATAGTCAGTACCCAATTTTCCCTTGATCCAGTTATGTTAATTCCTGCCATAAGGCTCCATAGCGCCCCTATCTCTCTAACCATTTCACTAGTATTAACCAAGTCTGTTTCTATCATTTATTAACCTATTTATTTATCTATAGGATTTTTCAACTCTCCTTAGTGAATTATATCAATTAGTAAAGTCTACTTGTTATCTCATGGTACTGTACTATTCTTTTGTTTAAACCCTTCATGCTACCATCCATTGCTCATAAAATCAATGTAAACAAGACATTCAAACCACAATTACGAATTAACTAACTCAACTACACACAAAAGTCATCAAAATAATATGAGGGAGTTAATTTTCCCAACTGTAAAGTACATGCACATACCTGGATTCATACCACCAATATGTCATAAGATATCATACCTGAATCGTGTGGATATATACAATATTCCATACCTATTTATTATCTCAAACCCGATTCATGTAGGTATAATCTATATCACACCTGTATATCTAGTACCTCTCTGTATCTACAGCCGTATGTATATCAACTATAGCTGCATAATCTCTGTCTCATCTACAGCTGTATGTATATCAACAACACCTGAATAATCTCTATCTCACAATCATACTATCGGTGATATGCTAGGCACGCGCCTCTGTCATATCACTGTACACACATGCCAGAGGGTCTTATGCTTGCCCTTCTAGTCATGACCTGTAGGGGACTCTAGAAATCTATGTACTGTACCAGCGTGGTATCCGCTCCCACTCATATGCTCGTCCGGATGCTCTCCTCGGACACGAGCCACTCAATAATAGTATTCGCTCGTACACCCAGACGCATGGTCCTTTAGCCATACCTTTCTGTGTACTCACTCATACCGCTCGCCTGGATTCTCATCTCGGGCACGAGCCACTCCCGTATCCAAACTTTTCTCAATATCTGAACATATTAACCTTTTCATCGGAGTTATTTAACCTTGGCCATATGTCACCCATCCCAATCATATCAATGACTTTCCTTCTGTACTATCTGTCATCTCAGTCACACATCTATTTGATGTCAACTCGCCCCTCAAACTCGGGATACACAATGTAGCACAGCCTGAAATAAATCATCACACGACAAAAATCGCATAATAAATGCAACCAGTACAATCACATACATGAATTTATAGCAATCTCATGTTTGAACAATATTAATACCAGTTATTTAGCACATTATAAGTCATTCTGACTTGGCCTGCTCACTGATTTGGCCACTGCAATAGCGTCATTGCCGTTACAGCGGTCTCACAACAGGGGTATACCACCCACTACAGCGGTACTGCTGGTAGTACTGCGACCAGTCTTTATTCTCGTTTCTTCAGTGTTTTGCTTCATTGTACTCAACATAATGAATACAATGTAACATAAAACTCACTTCAATAATTAGCTTACCACAGTGTCACCGTTAATGTTAACAACAATCATCAATCCAGAAAACACAATATCAACCACAACACATTTAAGTTATTACATAGGAAATTACTATCCTACACCACTTGCTTCATCTCACGCTCAAACATAGTTATAACTTATTAAAAAGTCTGTTAATTTCATCTTCTACAAAAAATCTACATGATTTACACGTTCAAGGTTTCAATTCAAAAGAAAGAAGAATTTTATATTTTATAGCCGGGAATATTCTGACAACGACACTCGAAAGTTAATCTGCTCAGCAATGTTTGACTTAACGCATATCCTAGAACACAACCCATTTATTGGTCGAATATCTCCCTAGGGTATACCTCATTATAGACTTCATCACTCCTCTTCTAATTTGCTTTTTCTTAGATTTTCGCTGATTCCGATTAATAGACCATAACATAGTTTAAAAAATACAATCCTACTCATCGAAAGCATATAGATCATACGTACTTATATGTCTATCCAACCAAAGTCTAACGCAAAAGAGAGTAAACCATAGCCTACCTGGGTGCCTAGCTATCGCCCCAATTGTCCTTGACTGTGGCCACATCATTCTCTTGTGTTTCTTGGGAGAGCTCCTAGCTATGGAGGTCAAATCTCCACTTCTTGAATTCTTTTGTTTTCCTCAAAAAGTCTAAATGAATGAAAATAACTTAAGAAAATAAACATCATCCTTGGAAGATGAGGACTCACCACTGGTACAGCTGATATCACCTGAAAAAGATCTACTAGCGGTGTTGAGGCTGAGAACCCGTGCCTGTATCATGATACGATACAACATGGAAGATATGTGTTAGTACTTTGAATGTACTAAGTAAGTGGGAGAAAATATAACATAAAGAATAAATATCTGAACTGCAATGATATGTAATGACCAACTGAAATAGTGAAACTGAACAAACTGAAATAACCCAAAATGATGTAGTTTAGGGATTAAAAGGTGGGAAATTATAAAAATATCCCTGGGAAAAATCTGGAAAAAACTGCCGACAGGGACCAACGGGTCACTTAATGAGTTGTTGGTTGAGACCACGACTTGTTGAGACCAGTTATTATTCCTGAGGCCTAGGTTCTAGGATCACTAGAACTAGCAATGAGAGGGACCATGACTCATGGGATGAACCAACAGGTTGTTTGTTCCTCCGGTAGTCACTGGATGAAAATTTTGGGAAGCCTGACAATGGGCAACACGACGACTCATTGGTGGACCTAACGAGTCGTTGTGTCGAGTCATCATCCCCACTGGAACAAGTCTAAGAATTCTTGAATTTGACACCACGGGTGGTGACAACAACTCGTTGTGGGATACAAAGAGTCACTATTTTCACTCGTTATCACTAAAAAAAAGTTTCTGGGACTCTCAAACAATGACTCACACCATGAGTCATTATATCACAAGACAACTCATTGGTTGAGTCGTGAGGTCCTGGAAGAGAGACTTCTGAGCTGGGACCAACGAGTGATAGGACAACTCGTTGTTCCTCACAACGGGTCGTTTCATGTCCCGTTGGTTCTCAAAAGACTAAGTAGGGCTGACTAAGATTGACATAACGAGTCATTGGAGCTGACCACGACCCGTTGTCTCGATCATTCTGAGGCAACTTTTCTAGTTTCTTCTGGATTTTTTCTTGCAAGATCTGAGTTTGGTCTAGAAAAGTTTTGAGGTATTACAATATCTCCCCCTTGGGATCATTCGTCTTTGAATGAAGGGTAAAACTGCTGGAAAACTAGGAAAAGAGCTGCAATTCCCAGACTAAGGCTATGAACTGATTTCTGAAAGAGTAAATGAATCAGAACTGACTTAATCATGCTAATAGAGGTGATGCAACTAGAATGCGCATTGAAACCTGAATAGAGCTGATGAGTATGGAACTAAATAGAGTATTGAGGAGGAATTTAGTACTTGATGCTGGAACTGAACTGGAAGGGAATAAGTGAGGGTATCTGGCCATCATGTCTACTTCTGCCTCCCATGTGGCTCATTGAACTAGCTTGTTCCTCTACAATACTTTCACCAAAGCGACTTCCTTGTTTCTCAGCTTATGAACTTGACGGTCAAGGATCTAAACTGGGACCTCTTCGTAAGAGTGACTTTCTTTCACTCCTACACTGTATAGTGGCACAACTGAAGTTGGATCACCAATGCACTTCTTCAATAGTAACACATGGAAGACTGGGTGCACAAATGCTAAATCTAGAGGTAATTCCAACTCATATGCCACACTGCCAATTCACTTTAGAATTTTGTAGGGTCCCATATATCTTGGATTGAGTTTTTCTTTCTTTCCAAACCTCATCCCCCCTTTCATGGGTGAAATTTTCAAATAAATCCAATCATCTACTGCAAACTCTAACTCTCTTCTCCTCACATCAGCGTAGGATTTTTGTCGGCTTTGCGCTGTTTTCAACCTCTCTCTAATAAGTTGCACCTTTTGCATAGCTTCATGAATTGAGTCTGGCCCTATCAGGGTAGCTTCACCAACCTCAAACCACCCTATAGGAGACCTACACCTCCTACCATATAATGCCTCAAACGGGACCATCTGGATACTGGAGTGGTAGTTGTTGTTGTATGCAAACTCAATGAGAGATAGGTGATCATCCCAACTGCCTTTGAAAACAATCACACACACTCTCCGCATATCTCCAAGGTCTGGAGAGTCCACTCATCTTGTCCATCTATCTGCGGGTGAAAAGTTATGCTGAGCCTGACCTAAGTACTGAGTCCTTTCTAAAATGACTTCCAAAAATGCAAGTTGAACTGTGTACCTCTATCTGAAATAATGGACAAGGTCACCCCATGCAGTCTGACCAACTGTCGGATATATAACTTAGTATAATCCTCAGCGGAGTCTGTAGTCTTAACTGGGAGGAAATGTGCTGACTTGGTCATCCGATCTACTATTGCCAGATTGAGTCATGCTGCCGACGAGTACTAGGTAGACCTGTAATAAAGTCCATATTCACTTCTTCCCACTTCCATGTGGGTATGCTGATATCTTGAGTCATACCCCCAGGTCTCTAATGTTCCACCTTAACCTACTGGCAGTTCGGGCACTTAGCCACAAATTCTGCTGTCTCTTTTCATGCCATTCCACCAGTAAATATCTCATAGATCACGGTACATCTTAGTGGCACCTGGGTGGATAGAATATCTCGAACTATGTGCTTCAGCCAGTATCTTTTGTCTCAAGTCACCTACATCGGGTACACATAGTCTACCCTGGTAACTGAGTACACTATCTCCCCTTTTTGAGAAAGCCTCTACTTTCTTTCTGAGAACTGCTTCCTTTAGCTTAAGCAGTATGAGATCTTCATCCTGCCTTGACTTAATTTCAACGACTAACGAGGAATCTGATCCACTCTGCACTACTACTACACCCTCAACTGTATCAACCAACTACACTCCCAACCAAGCTAACCTATGAATATCCTTTGCCAGTTCTTTTCTGCTCTCTTCAACATAAACCATGCTCCCCATAGACATCCTTCTTAGGGCATCAGACACCATATTGTCTTTGCACGGGAGGTACAACACACTCATGTCGTAATCCTTCAATAGTTCCAACCACCTTCTCTAACAAGGATTTAAATCTTTCTGACTGAACATGTACTGAAGGCTCTTGTGATCGGTGAAAAATCCACGTGAGCCCCGTAAAGGTAATGCCTCCATATTTTCAATGCAAACACCACTGCTGCCAACTCAAGGTCATGAGCTGGATAATTCTTTTTATGAATCTTGATCTATCTAGAGGCGTAAGATACCACCTTGCCCCACTGCATCAGAACACAACCGAGTCCAACTCTGAAAGCGTCACAATACACTACAAACCCATTTGTTCCTTCCTTTAAGGTTAACACTGGAACGGTAGTGAGTCGAGTCTTCAACTCTTGGAAACTCTTACCATATGCATTTGACCACTGAAATTTCACCTTTTTTTGAGTCAACCTAGTCAGAGGAGATGCAATAGAGGAAGAACCTTCCACAAAACATCGATAATAACCGACTAGACCCAATAAACTTCTAATTTCGGTTGGGGAAGTAGGTCTTGGCCAGTCTTTCACCGCTGCTATCTTTTAAGGATCTACTTGAATACCCTCACTCGAGACCATGTGACTAAGGAAAGTCACCGACTTCAACATGAATTAACATTTGGTGAACTTAGCGAACAACTGGCGGTCCCTAAGCATCTGTAGCACTATCCTCAGATGGTTAAGATGTTCTTCCTCGCTTCTGGAGTATCCTAGAATGTCATCAATGAATACAATGATGAACATGTCTAGATACAGCTTGAAAACCCCGTTCATTAGGTCCATGAAAGCTGCTGGGGCATTAGTTAGTCTGAAGGACATAACCACGAATTCGTAGTGACCATAGCGAGTTCTGAAAACTGTTTTTGGTATGTCATATTCTCTGACTCTTAGCTGATGATACCCCGACATGAGATCTACCTTGTAGAAACAACTAGCTCCCTGAAGTTGATTGAACAAGTCATCAATCCTGGGTAGGGGATACCTTTTCTTAACTGTGACCTTATTCAACTGACAATAATTGATACACATTCTGAGGGTACCGTCTTTCTTTCACACTAATAATACTGGAGCACCCCATGGATAGATGTTGGGCCTAATGAAACCTTTTTCAAGAAAGTCTTTTAGCTACTCCTTCAACTCCTTAAGCTCAACTAGATCCATTCTATAAGGAGGGATGGAGATGGGCCGAGTGTCTGGAAGAAGGTCTATACCAAAGTCTATTTCCCGCTCAGGAGGGACTTTGGGAAGATCTTCGAGAAATACATAAGGGAACTCGCTGACAACTAAAACTGACTAGATAGTTGGGGTCTCAGAGTTTGAATCTTTGACCCAAACTAGATGATAAATACACCCTTTAGAAATAATCTTTCTTGCCTTACGGTAGGAAATAAATTGACCCTTAGGCGTTGAACTACTTCCTATCCACTCTAAAAATTTGCTCATTAGGGAACTGAAATCTGACGACTCTAGTTATGCAGTCGACTGAGGCATAACTGGAGTGTAACCAATCCATGCGAAGAATGAGATCAAAATCGACCATGTCTAACTCTACGAGATCACCTGGAATGACCTTATTCAAGATTGAGACTGGGCAGTTTCTACACACCCGACTGGCTCTAACTGACTCACCAACTAGGGTGGAGACTGAGAATGGTTCTGAGAGGACTTCTAGACTGATTTCAAACTGGACAACTACATAGGGAGTCATGAACGATAGTGTGGCTCCTGGATCTAGTAGGGCATACATATCTAGATGTAAAGACGTAACATACCCATGGCCATATCAGGTGAGCTCTCCTGATCTTAATGAGAGGAAAAAGCATAAAAATGGTTTTGGCACTGACCGCCATCCGTACCTGAAGTGTTGGCCTACTGAGCTGGTCGACCACTGGAACTACTGAAGTGGTAGATTGTGATCTCCTTCGTCCTGCTGACGGCCATTCTCTGAGCTGGTACCTAGGTGTCCACACCCAAAGCAACCCTCTCTACCCTGAAGGCATTCCCGTGGATGGTTCTTGCCACACTTAGGGCAAGCTGGATAGTAGTTGCAGGTGTTGTGACTTGGGGACTGTGAGCAAGATGCTCCACCCTTCTGATCCTTGCGGGACCGAAAAGTAGGGGCGTTGGCTGAAGTGAGTGTTGAAGCTCTCTGCTACTACTGCTGCTGTGGTTGGATACTACTGCCAGACCTCTACTGGCTATAATCTGATTGGTCAATCCTAGCCCTCTTATTCTCCCGTTTTATGTCTTTCAGCTTTTCTTCCTCAATCTGCTGGGCATGAATGATGAGGCTGGAGAGGTCAATATCTTTGATGAGCATCGCAATCCTGCACTCCTTAAGGACAAAGTTAGATACTCCATTAGAAAATTTGAGCATGAGAGCCCTAGGCTCGACTACCATCTCTAGAGCATATCTTGACAATTGTGTGAACTCCAATGCATATTCTTCCACCGTCCTGTTTCCCTATTTCAAATTCATGAATTCTTCCACCTTAGCCTCATTTAGCTCCTAGGGGAAGAATCTATTTAGGAAGGCTATTGTGAACTCCTCCCACTCTATCGATTCTGTTCCTGCGGGTCTCCCTTATTTATACTGGTCATACCAGATTTAGGCTACCCCTTTCAACTGATAGGTAGCCAGGTCAGCACTTTCAGCAGAGCTAACACCTATAATTTGGGTGATCTTCCGTACTTCATCCATGAATTCTTGTGGGTCCTCTCCCACCTTAGATCCATGAAAGGTTGGAGGGTTAATTCGGGTGAAGTCCCGAACTCGGGCAGCTGCTACGGACCATTTATGCTAACCGAAACCACCTGCTGGTTCACCAGGTTCTGAGTGTCTGTGCCAGCAGCTGGATTGCCGCTCTGAACTCTGCTGAGGACACTTGGTCATCCTGAGGGGCTGCTAGAGCTAGTGGGGCAGGTCTATTAGCGTTGCCGGCCCTTTTTCCATTTTTGCGTCTGGAGGCATGATTTCACTAAAACAAAATAGAGCATGAGTTAGGAGAATGTTTCTGGAATTGAACTTCAATGCACGATAAATAGCATGAACAAAAGGGAGTTTTCCTAATAACGTCTCGTAGCCTCCCCGTCATAAGTGTGGCGTGCTTCATACCCATGAAAAGGGCTCTACTCGATGCGGCTTTTAGATATCCTAGGATACTCTAAACCTAATGCTCTGATACCAAGTTTTTCACGACCCGAGTCTATACCCTGGATGAGACACGGTACTTGGAGTCACAAGTAACCCCAAGCCAACCCATGGTCTATCATAACATTGGTAATCTGCGTAATCATAGCGGAAGCTTAAATAATAAAACCATTTAAGAAAAAACTAAATAATAAAAGCTTATACATCTGAAATAAAAACTGAAAATCTGAATCTATGTCAAAAAGCCATCTACAACTGATGAGTTGCTGGGACAAGCCTCCAACTAACTCTAAAGTCTAACTGAATGAAAATAACTTACTAAAATAAACATCGTCCTTAAAGATGAGGACTCACCACTAGTACAGTTGATATCACCTGAAGAAGATCTACTAGCGGTGCTTAGGTTGAGAACCTGTGCCTGTATCATGATACGATACAGCATGAAAGGTAAGCATCGATACTTTGAATGTACTAAGTAAGTGGGGAGAAAATATAACATAAAAAATAAATAACTAAACTGCAATGACATGTAATGACCAACTGAAATACTAAAACTGAACAAACTAAAATATAACTGAAATGATCAAAATAACCCTGTCTGATCATCATAGACATGCCCTGATTCTGAGATACTGATCTGAGCTAACTATACTGGACTCAACTGAATTGAGTAAAACTGTAATGACTAGTGGGAGAGGCTATAACTGACATATAACCATATGAGCTTGACGTGGAGTCTGATGTATACATCCTATCAGTAGGACTTAATATACCTTTCAAGGGTATAAAGACATGAACTAGGTGAACACAAGTATGGGGCCATAGGGCAAATAAAATAACCTATGGTGGAAATATAATTCTGGGAACCTAGGTTCGCTGGAACCTCGGTCTAATCGGTGTTAAGTCCTACTCCCATTGGATAGTCCTAGACTGACTACTAAGTTGATAGCTCAAAACTGGGGCTCAAGACTAAGTTAGGGATACCTATCTAGAAGTACCCTGAGAGTCTTATTGGATCGGATTCTGTAACTGGTGTTCTAAGACTGGCCAGAGCTGTTTATCTAGAAGCGTTATAACCGTCTAAAGAACAAGCTAAAACTGAAGATGGGGGTTCTAAGACTAGTCAAATATGCTTATCAGGAAGTTTCATAACCATCTAAAGAACCACTAAAAATCTGATATCTGATATCTGAGTCTAATAACTAATAACTGAGAGGCACCACTGACACCTCAAGAAAGACTATAGTCAAACTGATCAGCTGACATTTCTGAATAATACTGAGTACACTGATATTCTGAATAAAGCTAGACTAGCATGCAATTTACTGAGATTTCAACTAGTTTTAACAGTATGGGAATCTCAACACTAATAGAATCAAGCAACAGGAAATAACTAGTCCAATATGCAAGATTCTAATTTACTTAACTGAGAAACTAGGGCAAAATCATTCTTCAAGACGCTAGTTCCACAAAATTTCTAGGAATTGAGAAAAATATAGCAGCTAATATCATGAATAATATTCCACTTGAAGTTTATAGAATTTTGTCTGAAAACCTTCTACATTTCGAAACCACAGGGCTATAACTGATAGAAAATTTAGAGAGGGTTTTGGGGACACAAGGGAAGAACAATTCCCTTTTTTAATTCCCACATACCTGGAGAACAAATTCGGAGAGAATTCCTTGAGAATTTGAGAAGAAACTGACTGCCCTAGCTCTTGCTCTGAGTGTTTCTGAGAGAAATATTACAAATTGATTTTCTTAGGGAATGGGGGGGTGAAGTAATCATCGATTACCCCTCTAAATTCCTTTAAAATAATCTAAAATGATGTAGTTTAGGGATTAAAAAGGTGGGAAATTATAAAAATATCCCTAGGAAAAAATTTGGAAAAAACTGCCGACAGGGACCAATGAGTCACTCAACGAGTTATTGGTTGAGACCAAAACTCTTTGGGACCAGTTATTGGTCCTAAGGCCTGGGTTCTGGGATCACTGGAACTGGAAACAAGAGGGACCATGACTCGTTGGATGAACCAACAGGTTGTTTGTTCCTCCGGTGGTCACTGGATGAAAATTTTGGGAGGCCTAACCACGGGCAACACGATGACTCGTTTGGTGGACCTAAGGGGTCGTTGTATCGAGTCGTCATCCCCACTGTAACAAGTTTAAGGATTCTTGAATTTGACACCACGGGTAGTGACAACGACTCGTTGTGGGATACAACGAGTTGTTGTTTCCACTCGTTATCACTAAAGGATGTTTCTGGGACTCTCAACCAAGGACTCACACAATGAGTTGTTGTATCACACGACGATTCATTGCTTGAGTCGTGGGGTCCTGGAAGAGAGACTTCTAAGATAGGGACCAACGAGTGATAGGACGACTCATTGGTCCTCACAATAGGTCGTTTCATGTCCTGTTGGTTCTTAAAGGACTAAGTAGGGCTGACCACGACTGACACAATGATCGTTGGAGCTGACCACGACTCATTGTCTCGGTCATTCTAAGGCGACTTTTTTGGTTTCTTATGGATTTTTTCTTGCAAGGTTTGAGTTTGGTCTAAAAAGTTTTTGGGGTATTACATAGTGGTTCCGCAGCAGCAGACGACGGGGCCAGTTAATAGAAAGATTGGACGTTTTGAATTCATTCTTCACCTTTACATCTTAAAGAATTCCCAAATCCTTTCAACCTCTCCGGGTTGAATCTACATTTTTCAAGTAAATCTCCTTCTCTATGACTATTGGCTTTACTCCTTCCACTATTCTTGTGGTTTCATTCATACATGCATTGATTTTTGTTAACCCTTAGAGTGGGGAAGGTAGATTTCTTTTTCGCGTTCATAGGCTAGATTGATTAAGAATGCAACTTATAATTATGTTCTCACTTGGTCTATACTGTTCTCTATATGATCCTGGTCGTTTTCATGGGGTTGTAAGGCCGAAAATGAGATGGCTTGGGTAGGGTGGTGGTTTTGACCTTTTTGAGCCTTTCAACTTGAATTCGCGCCCTCTTGGGGTGGTTAATAGTTGCTATAACTTGGGCAAGTCCTCCCCTTGCCCGATCTATTGTTAATTTGGAGAAATACAGAGGTTGCAATTTCAACCTCCATTGATGGGGTCTGAAGGTCTAGGGAAGACGATGTTCGCTGCAATGGAATAATTTTCTGCTACAGCAGTACCATCATAGCGGGCCTCTGTCCGTTATGGAGAATTCACCGCAGCAGACATAGATCGCCTGGCAGTGACTCTCTTGTGAGAATTTGGCTTTTCTTTTTCCTTTCCTTATTCCCGTTCACTTAGTCGTTTGCTATCCCTTCTAACACATCTTCATCAATGCAGGTTTTATCTTTATGGCTTATTCCAGTAGTAGCCTCCGCACTAGTAAGTACATCTGATTTGTCAATGATCAGTGTTAGTTTAGATACAATGAACAGGTCACGAAAGACTTGCTGCATGAGAGGGGTTTTGTGATGCAGGATGTGGATAAGGCTCTGGAGTTCTATGCCCTTCTCCATGAGATTGGTTGGGGCCCATTGGTGCAGGACCCGGGCAAGGCTAATGAGTTCTGGGTAAGGGAGTTCTATGCCAACCTTCCCATAGTAGCTTGGAGATGGGATAAGTCAATGGCCTATGTCCAGGGTAGGCAGATCATCTTGACTACTACTGCTATCAATGATGCCTTGGGTCTTCCAAACCCTCCTGAGTCTGAGCTGAAGGTTCGTGATGTGCCCGAGAATAGGCAGTGGCTAGTGGACACTTTGGTGATGGAGGAGCAGAGGGCTACTACTAATTAAGCCATCACTTGAACGGGTATTCAGATACCCACTTTATGGTGGAGGCCAGGAGGTTGCTAAATCTAATGTCCCGGAGGATCCACCCGTCTTCCAATATCACAGACGTGACTTATCATCGGGTGTTGGTAGTGGTCGCTGTCTTGAGTGGGGTGAGGGTCAATGTGGGGGCCTAGATCATTGAGGAGTGGAAGTATTTCCACACAAAGACTATAATTGGCCTGCCATTTCCTTCCCTCATCATCCGGCTATGCAAGCAAGGCCGAGTGCACCAGGAGTCCTGGGATGTCATCATGGATTGTGAAAGGTCCTTCAATCCCTTGAGGGTGAAGGGGGCTACAGAGAGGGCAGAAAGAAGAGAAAATCTACCTCAGCTAATGGTAATGGTGAGGATGACACTTCTAGACCCTCGGGGCCATTTAAGAGGATAGAGGTTGAGATGGCGGCCATGCGTGAGCTCCCCGTAGGTTGCCCAGACCTCCTTCCCGCAGCAGGCCTTCTGCTAGTTGACCTTTCACCAGTTGACCCTCCGGTGCAGCTACTATCGATTCAGGAGAGATGCAAGGGGCAATTTCTGCCATAGCCCAGCCCATTTTGAGCTCTGGAAGGACTTGGAGTGGGAGAGAAGGAGATAGCATTCTTGGGACAAGCTGATTGTTCGAATGTGGAAAGGGATCAAAAAGATCCTAAAGACCCTAGCTCTCATGGAAAGGCCTCCACAAGTGACCCTGTAGGATCTCCCCGAGTTCTCTTTCCTTAGCGAGTTTGAGGAGGGATCGGATGAGGACGCAGGCAGTGGCAGCGACGAGGCCTCCAGCTAGATGGGTCGTAGCATCTCCCCCCTATTTTTGGTTTATAACTATTTTTGGGTAGCACGAATTGGAGCTTGTAATATAATCCTAACTTCTTTTTTTTCGATTTTCTTTTGTTGTTGAATGGTAATATTGGTTCCTCCTTGATGTACGAATGCTTGTTTGGCATCCTCAGACACTGGTTGTGTTGGCCCTCTTTGTGATATCATAGTAATTTACTTATACTAGCGTTGCTTATCCATTTTTCACTAGGTGCTATTTCTTATCTAATTTTCGTAACAGGGGGTACTGAAATTCTGATATCTATCATTCTGCCTGACCACGTCCGCTACAGCGGTCGTCCTATCATGACAGCAGGTCCGTGGCAGCGGAACCTCTTACGCTGTAATGAGCCCACTATAGTGAGAGAGTTTTCACTGCAGCGAAACTCACTAAGCAGAACAAATCTATCACAAGATTTCTTTCATCTCTTAGGTCAACTCAAGTTAATCCCGCCTTTCTAGTCTTATCGCGGGTTTTCACTAATCACACTTAGGCAGATACCAATTAGGCCTATCGAGATACCAATTGGAATATTCCAGATACCAATTGGACTTAACTCATTATAGCTTCCCAAAGATTAGATGTGGACGTCTACACACCAACCCGCAGGATTCTACTCGACATTGCTCTTGTTCTTGTAGACCAGTAACCTAGACACTCTAATATCAACTTGTCACAGCCCAAATGGATAGGCGTTGCGGGCACCTACATTGATTTTACTCGATAGGAGAACCCTTACAAACATTACTATTAATTTAAAAGAATTAGTCTCAAATATTTCAATTACTTCTCATTAATTGATAAGAATCTCAACAAAATAAAATTACATGATTCCTTAACCATGACTCTCCCAAGATCTAGTCTAGACAGGTACAAGAGCTCTATTTGAATATTTGACCAACAAAATGACCCAGCTTCATTTGGAAAGAAGAACACTGAAGCTGGCGCTGAGTATTCCACGCCAATCAAGGAACTTCAACCTGTCACAACCTACACCCAAAAGAAAAAGGTGTAGTAAGGTAGTAGTACACCACATGTACTGGTAGACATCGTCAGCCAACTAGGGTTAATAAACACAACAACATAAAAATCAATATACAATCAATATTAATAAATGTAACGATTATCTCACTCCTAAACATCACACTAGGTGTAACTGCTACATTCTCGTTTCTTAAACCTCATCATAGTTTATGTAATGCTTTTACCAACCTAATCATTATTACATTCCTTCAATCTGTCTCCCTTCATTTCTGCTGCAGCGAGTACTCTGTCTGCCATAGTGGCCCCGCTACCGCGGCTATTTGTCCGCTGCAGCGACACACCCAACAGTCAGTACCCAATTTTCCCCTGATCTAGTTATATTTATTCCCTCCATAAGGCTCCATAGAGCCCCTATCTCTATGACCATTTCACTAGGATTAACCAAGTTAGTTTCTATCAATTATTAACCTATTTCATATATCAAACCCGATTAATGTCGGTATAATCTGTATCACTCCTATATATCTAGTACCTTTCTGAATTTGCAGCCATATATATATAAACCATAATTGCATAATCTTTGTTGCACAATCATACTATTAGTGATATGTCGGGCACACATCTCCGTCATATCACTATACACACATGTCATAGGGTCTTATGCTTTCCTTTCCAGTCATGACCTGCAAGGGACTCTAGAAATCGATGTACCATACCGGAATGGTACCCACTCCTACTCATATGCTCGTTCAGATTATCTCCTCGGAAACGAGCCACTCAATAATAATATTTGCTTGTACATCCAGCCGCATGGTCCTCTAGCCGTACCTGTCTATGTACTCACTCATACTGCTCGCCCGGATGCTCACCTAGAGTACGAGCCACTCGTGTATCCAAACTTTACCCAAAATTTAAACACATTAACCTTTTCATCGGAGTTCCTTACCCTTGATCATAGGCCTCCCATCACCACCATTATATCAATGAATTTCCTTTTATACTATCTGTCATCTCAGTCACACATCCATTTGATGTTAACTCACCCATCAAACTCGGGATACACAATGTAGAGCAACTTGAAATAAATCATCACATAGCAAAAATCACACAGTCACCGCAACCAGTATAATCACATACATGAATTTAAAACAACCTCATGTCCGAACAATATTTATACCATTTATTTAGAACATTATAAGGCATTTTGACTTGGCCCGCTCACTGGTTTAGGCTCTGCTGCAGCGGCGTCACTACCATTACGATAGTCTCGCTGCAGCGGTATACCACCTGCTGTAGCAGTACTGCGACCAGTCTTGTTTCCCGTTTCTTCAGTGTTTCGCTTATTTATACTCAATATAATTAATAAAATGTCACATCAAGCTCACATCAACAATTAGTTTACCACAGTGTCACCATTAATGGTAACAACAATCATCAATCCAGATAACACAATACCAACCATAACACATTCAAGTTATTATGTAGGAAATTACTATCCTACATTACTCGCTTCATTTCACGCTCAATAATAGTTATAACTTATTAAACAACCGGTTAATTTTATCTTCTACACAAAGTTTGCATGATTTACATGTCCAAGGTTTCGATTCAAAAGAAAGAAGAATTTCATATTTTATAGCTGGAAATATTTTGACAACGACACTCAAAGGTTAATCTGCTCAACAATGTTTGACTTAAAACATATCCTAGAACACAACCCATTTATTGGTCGAATATCTCCCCTAGGGTTTACCTCATTATGGGTTTCATCAATCCTCTTCTAATCCATTTTTTCTTAGATTTTCACTGATTCTTATTAATAGACTATAACATAGTTAAAAAATACAATCCTACTCATTGAAAGCATATAGATCGTACACACATATATGTATAGCTAACCAAAGTCTAATGTAAAAGAGAGTAAACCATAGCCTACTTGGTTGCCAAGCTATCTATTATACCCCGAAAGTCCAAAGATCAGACTTGGGAGTTGAAACAGAGAGGAACTTAAAACTGGCATCAGACATAGGACAGGTCGTGAGATAACCTGTGGGAGCAGACAATGAGTCGTGATGTGACCCGTGGTGAGGCACAGGTGATGAGTTGAAAATTGGGAACTGGGATCCCCAGGGACATGACACGACTCGTGGTCAGGACCCACGAGTCGTTAGATCAGTTGTAGGGAGTGGTGATTGACAAAAGATGAAGAGAAAAACAGTGTAACTAACGGAACGAACCCACGAGTCGTGGTCAGTCACAGCAATTCTGGGAGTGAGCCGTGGCCAGCTAGATGAAAATTATTTGAAGTCATAGGCAGTATACCTGACGAGTGGTGACCACGAGTCGTGGTCACTAGGAAATGAATCGTTAAGTCACCCATGAGGACCTGATGAGCAGTGCACTTGACAAACGACTCCACGAGTCATGGCCCATGATGACGAGTCATTAGGTCCCTCATGAGGACCAAGTGGCATTTATATTTTGAGAATTTAATAAGGGCTTTTCCGTAATTCTCTAACATCATAAGGCCTAAAATACACCATTTTAAGTTATGAATGATGTCTTTTAAGAGGGTTAAGTTCATTTGAGGCCATATTCATTCATGCATGCAAAGGTATAAGGTTAGAGAGGGTGATCAAGTTTATTATTCTTCAAATTCTCTTCAATTCCTCTTGGGCAATCAGAAAAGTGTAAGAATCAGCCTCAATCAGGTATGTAGGGTTATGAATAGGTGATTCCTTTCACACCCATACCCAGTCCCTCTCTAAATCATGAGTTTTCTATATCTAATTTATGGTATTTTAACCCAATGCGTGAATTTTCCTAAATTCTATACATGGGTATGATTTAAATATATTTCTACTATTGAATTATGAAGCATGCACAAGTTTTATATTGTTTTCAATTTAAAAGCATGTTTCAAGTTTTATGAATTAAAAAGCCCATTGATGAGAAGTTCATGAAAGATGAGATTTGATATGAATGTATGATTATGATGAGATATTATGATGAAAAGCATGTTTTCAAGCTACCCATGTTTATAATCATGTTTTTTATGTGAATTGAGTATTTTCAAGCATAAAAAGTATTAGGCAATGCCCACATGTTCAAGTTATGATTTCTCAAACTAAACTTACCACATGGTTTTGGAGCGAAGACTCCCAATTATATTTCAGCTTGTGGTATGGTTTGAGTTAAAGCTCCTCATATGCATGATTTCATATTTGAGATGTATTTGATTATTGAGCTTTGTCAATAGACAATGTTGAGCTTCATTGAAGTACGATGTAAAGCATATACATGTTTTTGGGAGTAGTGTCTAGCACCGAGTAGGCTAAGGGTCGATCATCCTATGCCTCAGAACTACGCGCCAACGTAGGTTTATACTATTATATATATTACTTTGGGACCTCCCTTAGGAGCTATCCCCGGCCCTATTGGCCCACGAGCTTGATATCGATATCATGGTATCGTCCCTAGCCATGACAAGGCTTTGGACGGCTCTACCCACTTGAGTGTGAGAGTTGGGACCACGTAAGCTCTATCGTGGTATGTTAATTTAAAGAGGAGTCTCCCATTGTTCCTCATGATTTCAGTTATGCATGTTCATTATTCATGAGATTTATATATGTCTACATATGTTCTAAAGTAGGTTTGACTCAATGTTCAGTTTTACTCATGACTATCAGATTTCAGCTTTAAGTCAATCGATTCGATTCAGTTATGATGTTATGTTATGTATGATGAGATCATGATTTCAGAAAGAATGAATGCAATCCCTACTCTCAGATTCTTATTGTTTATGATTTACATTATGCATGTCTTTAAATGATTAAACTTACTTGAGCGGTTTTACTTGAGTAGGAAACCCGGACACAGACTCAAGGATTTCCCTTCGGCTAGATCAGGGGGCGGCGGAGCCCGTATACCAGCCGCTAGTTCAGCCGCTCCAGTAGAACTTCCCTCCCAACAGGGCACCTCAACTAGTTCAGCTGGCGGCTAGCGCAAGAACAGGTTCTATGCCCTTGCGACCCATCAGGAGCAGGAGACTTCACCGGATGTGGAAACTGGTATGTTACGAGTGTTTCACATTGATGCTTATGCTTTTTTAGATTTAGGGGATACCTTGTCTTTTGTGACACCTTATATTGCTAGTAGCTTTGAAGTCATTCCCAAAATTTTGTCTGAACCATTCTCACTCTCTACTCCCGTTGGTGATTCAGTTGTAGCTAGGCGAGTGTATAGGAGTTGTCAGATCACAATATTTCATAAAGTCACCTCTGCAGACCTTTTAGAGTTAGCCATTTGATATTATTCTCGGCGTGAATTGGTTGTATGCATGTTATGCTTCTATTAATTGTAGAACCCGCGCAGTAGAGTTCAGATTTCTAGGTGAACCAGTCTTAGAGTGGAAGGGTAGTTCAGTTGTGCCTGTAGGTCATTTCATTTCCTACCTTAAGGCCAAAAAGATGATTTCTAAGGGTTGTGTGTACCATCTATTTAGGGTTAAGGATGTTGAATCCAAGATCCCGGCTATCCAGTCAATTTCAGTGGTACGTGAGTATCCATAGGTCTTTCTAGATAATCTATCAGGAATCCCTCGCGAGCGGGAAATTGATTTTGGTATTGATCTTCTTCCTGACACGCAACATATATCTATTCCTCCCTACAGAATGTCTCCAGCAGAGCTAAAAGAGTTGAAAGAGAAGTTGAAGGACTTGTTAGATAATGGTTTTATTAGACTGAGCAAGTCTCCATGGGGTGCACCAGTCTTATTTGTCCGATAGAAGGATGGTTCCCTTCGGATGTGCATTGACTATCGGTAATTAAACAAGGTTACCATCAAGAACAGGTATCCTCTGCCCAGGATCGATAATTTATTTGACCAGCTTCAGGGTGCCAGGTGCTTCTCGAAGATAGATCTCATATCCAGGTACCATCAGCTTAGAGTTCGGGAGAGCGATATCCCGAAGACAGCCTTTAGGATGCGGTATGGTCATTATGAGTTTGCAGTTATGTGTTTTGGACTAAAGAATGCTCCTGCATCTTTTATGGACTTGATGAACAAGGTGTTCAAGCCATACTTGGATATGTTTGTGATTGTGTTTATTGATGACATCCTTATACTCTTGGGGCGAGGAGGAGCATGCCACTCATTCGAGAGTGGTGCTACATACTCTCAAGGATTGCCAATTATATGTCAAATTCAGCAAGTGCGAGTTTTGGTTGAACTCCGTAGCATTTTTGGGCCATGTGGTATCAAGTGAGGGCATAAAGGTGGATTCTTAAAAAATAGAAGCGGTAAAGAATTGTCCTAGGCCGATGAATCCTTCAGAGATTCGGAGCTTCTTGGGTATAGCCAGCTATTATCGGAGATTTTTTTAGGGTTTCTCATCTATTGCAGCACCTTCGGCCAAGTTTACCCAGAAGAAGGTGAAATTCCAATGGCTGGAGGCTTGTGAGAAGAGCTTCCAAGAGTTGAAGATCCAACTTAATTCAGCACCGGTGTTAACTCTACCGGAGGGTACTGATGGGTTTGTGGTGTATTGTGATGCTTTAAGAATTGGACTTGGGTGTGTATAGGATATGGTGTATTGTGATGCAGCACGGGAAAGTTATAGGATATGCCTCTAGACAGTTGAAGGTTCATGATAAGAATTATCCGACCCATGATCTTGAATTAACCGCAGTGGTATTCACCTTGAAGATATGGAGAAATTATTTGTACGGGGTCCACGTGGATGTGTTTACGGACCATAAGATCTTACAATATGTGTTCACACAAAAGGATCTCAATCTTCAATAAAAGAGGTGGTTGGAGCTACTCAAGGACTACGATATGAGTGTCCTTTACCATTCGAGTAAGGCCAATGTAGTAGCAGACGTACTTAGTAGACTCTCTATGGAGAGTGTGTCCCATGTGGATGAGAGGAAGAATGAGTTGTTGAAGGATGTGCATCGACTCTCAAGGTTGGGAGTTAGGTTGGTTGGCTCGACCTATGGAAGTATTGTTGTTCAGAACAGATCAGAATCGTCCTTGGTGACTGATGTAAAAGCTAGGCAAGATAAGGACCCAATTTTGGTAAAGTTAAAGGAAGCCGTTCAAAATCATAAGGTGGAGGTCTTCTCCAAAGGGGGAGATGTGTGCTTCGGTACCAGGGTTGCTTATGTGTTTCGGATGTTGAAGGTTTGAGGAGTCGAATGTTGCATGAGGCTCATGGATCCAAGTATTCTATCCATTTAGGTGCCACCAAGATGTATCGTGACTTATGACAAGTCTATTGGTGGAATGGCATGAAGAAGGACATCGCAGAATTCATAGTTAAGTGCCCAAACTGTCAGCAAGTAAAGGTCCAGCACCAGAGACTAGGAGGTATGCTTTAGGATATCAATATTCCTACTTGGAAGTGGGAAGAAATTAATATGGATTTCATCACAGGTTTACCTCGCACTCGTCGATAATATGACTCTATTTGGGTTGTGGTAGACAGGTTGACCAAAGCCGCCCATTTTCTACCGGTCAAAATGACGGATTCGACAGAGGATTATGCCAAACTATATTTCCGAGAGCTAGTTCGATTGCATGGAGTGCCCTTATCCATCATTTCAGATAGGGGTATCCAATTTACCTATCAGATTTGGAGGCCATTTCAAAAAGGACTTGGTACTTAGATTAAGCTCAGCACATCATTTCACCCCAAATGGATGGCCAAGAAGAGCATACAATTCAAACTCTCGAAGACATGTTGAGAGTATGCGTGATGGACTTCAAAGGTATTTGGGATGATCATTTGCCCCTTATCGAGTTTGCATACAATAATAGCTACCATTCCAGTATTCAAATGGCTCAGTTTGAGGCTCTCTATGGGCGGAGATATAGATAGCCCATTGGTTGGTTCGAAGTTGGTGAAGCTGCGATGATAGGACCAGATTCAGTCCATGAGGCTATGGAGAAGGTTCAACTCATACGGGACAGGTTGAAAACAACTCAAAGTCTCCAAAAGTTCTATGCTGATGTGAGAAGGAGAGAATTAGAATTCGAGGTGGATGATTGGGTGTTTCTGAAGGTATCTCCCATGAAGGGGGTGATGCGGTTTGGAAAAAAGGAAAAAATCAGCCCTTGTTATGTTGGCCCCTACCGGATTGTGAAACGGGTTGGTAAGGTGGCCTATGAATTGGAGTTGCCTTTAGAATTAGCTTTCGTGCATCCTATATTCCATGTATCGCTCTTAAAGAAGTGTTTGGATGATCCAGCTCTAGTTGTCCCGGTGGATAGTGTTGGTGTGAAAGATAGCCTTAGTTATGAGGAGGTTCCGGTACAAATACTGGATTGTCAGGTTCGAAGGCTAAGGAATAAGCAAGTATCTTCAATCAAAGTTTTGTAGAGGAATCAGCAGGTTGAAGGAGTTACGTGGGAAGCCGAAGTGTATATGATGGCTAGATACCCATATTTATTCTCTACCGGCTCAGTTCCATCTTGAGGTATCAGTTTTTCCTTAAAACCCTATTTGGTTTTCATGTCCAGCTCATGTGTCCAAGTTTCTTTTATGTATATGGAGGTATGTATGATTTGTGAATTCAGTTCAACTATGTAGTTTGAATTGGAGTTAATCATTCCGTCAATTTTCGATTTAAATGATCAGTATTTGAATATGATGACTGCATTTCTCTATTTTTCTATATGTATTCCGACATTCGAGGATGAATGTTCCCAAGGGGGAGATATGGTTATACCCCAGAAGCCCAAAGATCATACCCGAAAGTTGAAATGGAGAAAAACTTAAAACTGGCATCAGTCACAGGACGGGTCATGAGGTGACCCGTGGGAGTAGACCACGAGTCATGATGTGACTCGTGGTGAGGCTCGGGTGATGAGTTGAAAATTGGAAAATAGGATCCCACGGACGTGACCACGACTCATGACCAGGCCCCACGAGTCGTTAGATCAGTTATGGGGAGTGGTGATTGAGAAAAGAGGAAGAGCAAGAGTGTGTACCTAAAGGAAGGCATCCCGAGTCATGGTCAGTCACCATGATTCGGGGAGTGAGCCATGGCCAGCTGGATGAAAATTATTTGAAGTCATAGGCAATGTACCTAACAAGTGGTGACCACGAGTCATGGTCACCAGGCAACGAATCGTTAAGTCACCTGTGAGGAGCCCTGAAGACCTGATGAGCAGTACACTTGACGGACAAATTCACGAGTCGTGGCCCATGATGACGAGTCGTTAGGTCCCTCGTGGGGACCAATTGGCAGTTATTTTTTGCGAATTTAGTAAGGAATTTTCCATAATTCGTAAGATCATAAGGCCTAAACTATGTCGTTTTAAGTTATGAATGATGTATTTTAAGAGGGTTAAGTTCATTTTAGGCCATATTTATTCATGCATAGAAGGGTAGAAGGTTAGAGAGGGTGATCAAGTTTATTCTTCTTCAAATTCTCTTAAATTCCTCTTGGGCAATCAGAGAAGTGTAAGAATTAGCCTCAATCAAGTATGTAGGGTTATGAATGGGTGATTCCTTTCACACCCATGCCCAATCCATCTCTAAATCATGAGTTTCCTATGTCTAATGTATGGGGTTTTTGTTACACCCCATAAGTTTCTAGCGTTTAATCGGACTATTCGTATGTTGGTTGAGAGTTTTAGAGTGCCGTACATATGAGGAAAGGGCCCGGGGAAAGGCCGAACGAGTGTCAAGTCAGGATTTCTTTGGAGGAGGCCGAACCAAGTTGCCTAGAGGGGCAAAGTGGCACGGAGCAGCTCCTCCGCGTTAGCCAACGTGGCACGGAGCAGAATCAGCGCAATGGGCAGAGTGCCACGTTGCCTTGTCTACTGCCTCAAGTATATAAAGGTCTCACACTTAGAAGTTAGTTCATTACTCATATAATCACATCCAGAACAGAGGAAGAACGAAGGAAAACATTGAGAAATCGTCCGATTACACCGCTAAACATCGTCCAAATCTAAATTAACTCCGGGTAGTGAAGTATAAGGCTGCAGAGAGCATCGCTGCGGAGTTATTTTCATAAAATACGCCTGGAGAATCATCGTCCCGCCAAGCTTAAGTTGATGTAATTGTTCGAAACTAGTGTCAATACGATCATGTGCCTAAAGTGAGTATTTATCCCTTCTAGATTCCTGAGAAATTATGAGTTTTTGATTGTCTTTCGATAAGTTGAAGTATAGTCAGTATATATACATATAAGTTATTTTTTCCTTTGAATATAGTAATAAAGTAGCCTTATTCTTCCGTTAATATGATTACATTTGAGAAGGGAAGTTGAACACGAGCCGAAACTCGCCAGTTTATCGGTAAACAGCGAACGAGGTATGTTAAGGTATTTTCTTTTGGCAAGTTAGTTTCTTCAGCATAGTAGTCCAGTATAAATCCCAATAAAGCATGTCAGGAGTATGTTATCAGGTATAGTTGTTGTTGTCAGTCGAGGCTCGTAATTTGTATTGTTTTGGGCTGGATTACACTTGTATAGCTTCCGTGACCACCCCAGGGTTAATAGCTGTGTCGCCGCGCGCCAGGGGCTAGGATACGTCGCTCTACGGAGCAGCATGCCGTCCGCAAGGGACAAAGATGGGGATCCAGATCCTCATATGTCGTGGTTGACCTTATACACACCCCCACCGAGCGCTTACGCCCGGGGTGTAGATATCAGGAGTCCTCTGGACTCAGACACAGCTATAGTCAGGAGCCGAGTGGGCCTAGTTGCAGACCCAGGGGATCGGCAGGATGCTTATAGCTGGTAGTTGACTCAGTATGACCTGGATAGGGGTATATAGATTTAGGTGTACTCACTAGGGCTA